>JASDQU010012668.1:129699-195159 GCA_032191745.1 Picea mariana | reverse complement strand
ACCTTCTTTAGTTCAGAAAATCTTGAGATCTCTCCCAGATAGGTTCAACCCGAAGGTCTCTGCTATAGAAGAACTTAATGATTTGAAAACCTTGCAGTTTGACCAACTTCTTGGAACATTGACTGCATATGAAATGAGAATAGTTAAAGATAAACCCACCTCCAAAGAAGCATCATTTAAAGCAGACAAGAATGAGGATTCTTAGCCCGATGAAATTGAAGAAAAATTTGTGAAGAGACTGAAGAAGGGATTTGGTAAGTACAAAGGTAAACTTCCCTTCAAATGTTTTAACTGTGGTAGGATAGGTCATTTTGCAAACAAACGTCCCCACAAAGGAAAGGATCAGACTTGTGATGATGAGGAGAAATACAAACACATAAATTTCTTTAAAGAGAATAACTTTAAGAAGAAAAGTCTTTGTGCAAACAATGATGATGATCCTTCATATGAAGAGGATAATGATTCATCTATTGGAGATAAACTAAATGAATTCACACTTATGGCCAAAGAGAATTATGATAATCAAAGCACAGGCAGTAATGAGGATGATGAAGAAGTTGTGGTTGACATGGAAGGAGAATTGATCAGTGCATTGGAAGAGATTGACAGACTAAGAATCAAGAATAGAAAGCAAAGACAATTGTTAAAACAGTTCGATAAAGACAGTAAAGAACCTGATGAAGAACTTGTCCTACTAAAAGTAGAATTGGAAGAGGCAAATAAAATCGAAGAGACTCTGAAACAACAACTATCAGAAAAGAAGGCAAGATGTGAATCATTAGAACAAGAAGTAGTGAAAACAAGGAAAGAAATGGAGAAATTTCAAGCCTTGTATAATCAGAATCTGTCAAGTATCAAAGCCTCAAAAGGATTAACCACCATTCTAAATCAGCAAAGAAATCCCAAGCTGAAAACTGGTTTGCGGTATGAAGAGGGATCAAGCAGTGGGAAGCCAGGAATTGAAGAACCTATCAAGTTTGTCAAAAGCACAACCAATGACGATAACAAATCTGCAGAAAAAAAGGAAGACAATCAGCCACCCAAGACGAGTAAAGGAAAAGGTGCCAGGATTGAATCTGAAGAACGAAGAAACAATGTTGCCTCTGCTGAAAGATGTCATCAGCAAGAGAGAAATCGATTTTCTCAAAGAAGACAACCATTTTCCAGGTACAAAGAATTTTTCTATGGCTATTGTTTCTATTGTTCTAACTTCGGTCACAAAGCTGTAAATTGTTTCTTAAGACCTAGAAATGAGCAATTAAGATTTCAAAGGAATAAATACTTCCCACAACAAAGAATGATACAATCAGGTAATAATCCTTCACAGACGACAAATTTCCAAATTAAGTCTAGACACATACAACTAAGGAGGGCAAGGAAAAATCAACAGTCAATAAGTAGGCAACACTGCAACAATAAGTTTGACTTATTGAATAATGAGGTTGAATGCTACACTTGTCACAACTTTGGACATAAATCTATTGACTGCCGGTTAAGGAACTATGAACCAGATTCGAAATCTCCTGTTGAAAATGTCAAGTTTTGGAAGAAGAAGGAAAGTAACAAGTGTGGATTAGTATTATCTGCTCAAATAAAAATGAAACCTTGGTATATAAATAGTGGTTGCTCCAAACACATGATGGGAGACAAAGGCAAGTTTCTATCGCTAAGTGAAAGTAAATCAGGAACCGTAACCTTTGGAAATGATGCTCCAGGGAAAATAAAAGGAAAAGGGATGGTGAGCCTAAGTAATGGAAAAGGAAAAGCCCAAGATGTTCTACTTGTGGATGGGCTGAAACATAATCTGCTCAGTTTAAGTCAAATGTGTGACAGAGGATGTGAGGTGTTGTTCATGTCCAAGGATTGTAAGACAAAGTTTGTAAACTCAGGACACGTAGTGGCCAAAGGCATAAGGACAGAAAATAATGTGTATGTGCTAAAAGAAAATAGAGAAGAATGTCATCTAAGAAAACATGATGAAAGTTGGTTATGGCATAGGAGACTTGGACATCTAAACTTTGACCACTTAATCAAACTGAAAAACCTCGAGGCAGTAAAAGATCTTCTGAAAATAGCAAAGCCCCAAGATGCAGTATGTAAACCCTGTCAAGTAGGGAAGCAAAACAGGATGCAGTTTAAGTCCAAGAGCTTCACTTCAACAGAGAAACCACTCCAACTAGTTCATATGGATTTATGTGGACCATCAAGACAGGAAGGCACTTATATTGTGTTTACTGGTGGACGGTGTTTGCATTTATTGTTCTCTATTCTCCACATTTTATATATTTCAATAATGACATAAAATCAATAACTAAATATTTTTTAGATCTAAAGGAAAAATAACCTTAATAGTAAATATTACAGTATTTAATTAGATCTATTGTGATGAACTGTTCCAGTGGAATATCCATGACATTTTACAGATCATACTAGTATCAGAGCGATTTTTTCTTTTGGGTATTTGTGGGAAGTTACAGAATCGAGGAATCAACTTAAAGAGAAGTTGTAGAAACCCTAGCCATGGTGGATGCGTTTGTTCATAACAACCCTCGAGATCCAGTAGAAGAGAGATTTGAGTGGTTAGAAATGCAATTTGTCGATACTAGTCACAATATGAACCTCCTCATGGTGGTTCTAACAAGCAAGCTCAAACCATTTGGATATTATGGAGGATATTATGGAGGCTCTAACTCAGAGATCAGATCAGAGGGGAAATCGGGAGATTGAGAAGACTCTGGAAATGAGTCGTGGAAAGAATCTGAGAAAGAGCAGTCGAGTTCGAGAGCCATTAACCCTTCATATTCCCTATTCAAGATCAAATAAAAAGTAGACATAAAGACATACCAAGGTGATATATATGAATTAAAACTAAATCATTGGAACACCATATAGATGAATGGTAGCAGATTTCATTTTCTAGATTGAAGTTATAGGGTCATGCTTTAACCTCATGGGAAATCCACACATAAACACTTAGGTTGGAGGGTGATACGCCAATAACTAGGTGGGATGACTTCAAAACCCTCATCAAGTCTCAATTCTACCCTATTAGGTATCTAGATGACCAAAAGATTTAGTGGCACTACTTCAAGTAGAGACAGGGGAAAATTGTACATGAGTACACCATTGAGTTCAGAAAGATGGCCATAATGCTCGGTATCTCTCCCAAGAACCCAGATGTACTCCTCAAGTATCTAGGGGGTTTACGCAGTTATCTACAAAATCAAGTGATGCTCTTCAATACAAGGATAGTGGATGAAGCATGTGTACAGGTGCAATACCTAGAAAACATAGACCAAACGAAAGGGTAGCCAAGTGGTTCAAAGAATAAATACCACCAGGAAGCTTCCAAGGAAGGGAAGAAGAAGTGGAAAGGGGGAAAAGAAAAGAAGACAACAACCACTACACATCAAATCAAATATCCTAGCAAACATTTCAATCATTGCAACATTGATGGCCACACAGGGAAAAATGCTAGAAACTACATCCAGAGTGAAACCCAAAGAACTACAAGAAGGATGGAAAGAAAAAGAAATCTCTAGCAAAATATTCAAACAATCAGGTTGAAAGTAGCTCGGATGTGGATGAAAATATGGTATTCACATATGTGCAAAAGGAGGTGAATCTAAGTAGCCTTCATCACTAGGAAGAGAAGGAGACGACCAAGCTCTTCCATGTCAATATTCAGGTCAAGAAGACTAATATAGATACTCTATTTGACTCTAACTCACATGTTAATCTCATAGCAGTGGATCTGGGAAAGATCTCACTATTTGGCTAATGTATGATTTGTCATAGGAGTTGTTGGGAAAATTATATGTGATCATTTCAGTTACATTTAATGTCAACCCGAGGGTTCGTAAAATTAGAGGTGCAAGCACAAGAAATGAAAGAACATATCATATTTTATCCTATGCTAGCCTATGTTAGAAACTAATGTTGGTAAAACAAACTTTAGAGTATAGTAAAAGAAATCAAATGACCTATCACTAAGGATACCAATCCAAAAAGAAAAAGTATATTCAAATCATAAAGCATTCTAAGGAAGTCAAAAGGAAATTTCAAACATCTTAATATTGCATTCACAGATTTATATCAAGATGATCAAGGGCATTACATACTATGTCTAGATGTTTGATCTACACACAAATATGTTTTCTTATGAGATCTTGTTTAATCAATGAATGCTTAAGACTTCAATCTATGAGTTAACCAAGATACTCAAGACTGGCAATTAAACCTATGAACAATGAGTAGTTCATTGGCTTGAGGTTTCATTAATGGTATTGAGTGAAAACTTTCACTTGAGGTTGAAGTATTCATGCACTTGAGATCCAATTAACTTATCAAACTAAATGAGATACAATTATTGCACTTTAACTTTTATGAGAATGCATACGATTCAAGATACAACCAAAATCAGTCAACGAAAGGGTTGAAATATTTTAAAATGTTATTGACCTAATATTGGAATCATGAGATTAGAAAGGTAAATGATGGAATCTATAAACTCACAAACTAAAGATGCAAATCAGTATGTCAAATGTGACAAGTCTTTATGGGTGGAATTGCACTCTTGTATTCAGATTATTTATCTCTGTGCAATTATGACTCAGGGAGATTATTGTCATTCATTTTACAATATGCATTTATTTAGAATAAAATAACAAAAGAATCAAATCATAACAACGTATTTTCTTATTAAGAGCTTCTCCTAAGAAAGGCTTGAGGTACTCTCTTCCACCTAAGTGTTTCACTACTCTCTCAGTGATGAGTTCATCTCCCAAGAGTCCCAATCACTGTAACAAGCCAGAATCCTTGGAATTTTATTAGAATAAAATGAACACAACAAATAAATCTTCAAACTAATTCAAATCGAATAACGATCACCATAATAAATGTCACCATCATGATTGAAATCAAATAATTGCCACATAATGTAAAGAACTGAGTTGAAATAAAATGAAAGGAACAACAATCAAACTGGAGTTGAAATTAAATAATCACACAAAGATAATCTATAAAAAAAATGGAAATAATAGAGAATCACCTAGTTCGAGGGGCCCTTCCCGACCTGGGAAATACACCTAAGGTACTAAATCAGATCTGAATACTCAATGGATCAACAAGAATAATCAGCATTTCATTAAGATCAAAACCCTATTTACAAATCAACAACCAACTCTCTTGATTCATAATACAATGATAAGTTCTCTCCGATACAAGCTTGATGATTGATTCATCTTCTCCACACCTTTATTTATACATTAAAATAACTTTGAGAAGAATAGAATCAAATCCCCCAACTCAAAAAAATCTCAAAAATCTAGGTTTTACATCAATTTGGAGAGATCTATGTTAAATATCTAACCATATCTCCTAAGCCATTCCTGATTTTGAAACTCAGATAATGTGTTATTCAATGTATTATACTACGAACAAAACCCATGTCTTGGATTTTTCAAATTCGACCTCGTTTGCACGAATATCGAGGTAGAAATTGACTGTATGGAATTTTCTACTAATTTGGGTTGAAGCAAACCTAGATTAGAAAATCGAAGATATCTCCCAAATCGTGCATGATTTTGAAAGTACACATAAGTTTCAGCTAAATGACATCATTCAGTAGAAAACCCATGTTCCATAATTTTGATATTTGTCCTCATTTGCCCACAAATCGTGTCTGAGTGTTGTTGTTGCTATTTCTAGTACAATTTTGACCCATCCTTTGACCCTGAGCTAGACACTCACACATGTGAATTGAGCACGAACTAAAGAACTCACACCATGTTGATATCTATATCTTCAAACTCCATATGGCCAAATCCCAGTTGGAGAGGTGGAAGTATTCCAACGAATGATTTCAGGTACAGGAACTGTATTGTTGGTACATGAACTGAACTGCATTGAACTGTGGTTACTTCATAAACTGTCATTAACAAAACTATGATATAATCATATTTAATCACTAAAAACATAGAAAAATTATGAACTAAACATGTGGGATGTATAATAGTGAATAATGATGTTTAATGAAGGCTTATGGCATAGATGGACATGGATTATTGGTGAAATAGTTTAAGAACATGACTTTATTGGGCAAAGAAATATGACAAAAAATGGAGCCCAATGGGAGCCATGGGGGATTCACCTTGTTGACCAATACCTTATCATGTTCATTAATAAAGGGGCTTTGTAAATTATGAAAAATAAATATTTTTCACAAAAGGATTTTGGGAGGTATTTATCAATATCTAGTGAAATTAGGGGTATTCTTTGATATCCCACAAATGCATGTGCTATGTCATACGTTCACTAAGTGAAGAACCCATGATAGGAGCATGGTATTTGGTAAATTACTTGGCCAAGAATGGGATCATATTTATACTTGGCAGTTCTAAAGAACTATTTAAGGGAAGGTTTAAAAAGAGCTTTTGTTTTATTTTTCGTTAAAATTTTTGGAAATATGATCAGTGATGTCATGGATGAAGGGGAGATAAATAAGAGCTAGAGGTGGGGAAGAGGGAGGGAATTTTTTTATTTAGGATGGAGGGATGATCTGAAGGATTTATTGATTTGAGTGATAGAGTAACCATTGGCCACCATAGCTTTAGTAAGATGCGTTCTTTTATTTTTCAAGGAAATGGGGGGCAAAGATTCCAATGGCCTGAGTTACCATAGTTTTAAGAACAATGGATATTTTGGTTGGGTGATGGTGAGAGTGGTAATTAAGGTATCTTTTGGTGTGAGTCATTTTCCTATATACTTGGTGGGTAAGGGTACTCTTAGGATGGATGGGAGACAAGAACACAAAAGAGAGTTTTTATTTTGAATTTTCATAATAAACTATTTATGGGGGGAATGTCATTGAGATGGTTAAAGAAATATTTCAACGAGGGAATGATCAATGGTATTTATTTATTTTATTAACATTATATTATTCTCCAATGGACTTCTCTTAATTTCAATATTTTCCCAACAATTATTGAGTTATCATCTCTATTTTAAACCCTTTATGTAGCACTCTTTTCATTGTCATTTAAACTTTTTTTCCCTAATGAAGGGTGGAACCTCCACTTGAAATGTTGGATGTTTCATAAAATCACTCTTAGTTTACTTCTACAAAGTTTAAGATATAATTTTTATAATACTTATTTTGGATAACTCAAACCCCAAAACACTTAGGTTTAAAAATATATAAATAAATAAGAACTTACAATATATAATGTATGACTAGCTACATTTTATATCTGAGTCCATTATTTTCACTTGTGTTTCTCACTACCTTCTATATATTTTCTCTAAAGTATCAAAACCTAGGTCCATGGTGAAGAGCCTTGAGGCAAAGGAATGAAATTCCATAATGTTTTCAAATCCAAACCAAGTTAATGTGTACGCAAAGCCTTTCAAAAAACCATAATTTCTATTTGTAACACTTGTTAAAAAGACATAAAAATGTATATCAATGTCTATTCAAAATTAGGTTGATTTCTAAACTAAAAAATAAATATACTTCTCCAATCTCCTAGACTTGACCCATATGGAATAAGTTAGTATAACATAAAAATTCTCCAAAATAAGGAATAATTAAAAATGGGTTTATGAAATTCAAAATCTTCAAAATGGCTTCAAGACACTTGTTGAGAGGATAACATAACCATCCAATGATTCCTCCATCTTCAATATCCTATCGTAAATATGTTGACCCTCCTTTGAGATTCCATCAACTTTGTATATTCAATTCTTTGATAATAAGTGTAAAAGATCTACTTTGAAAGAGCTTCACCAGCTCTGCTTAAGACTTGAGAGTAAAATTTTGAATGTGGATTTCCCTTCTCATCCACTTTATAACAAGAAGTGAATTTAGATAAACCTATATCCTTTCAATCCCTTTCTCTAAAGCCAAATTTATAAGGTTTAAAAAGAAATTTTGTATTATTTTTCGCTAAAATATTGGAAATATGATGAATGATGTCATGGATGTAGGGGAGATAAATAAGAGCTAGAGGTGGGGAAGATGGAGGAAAGTTTTTTTATTTAGGATTGAGGGATGATATGAAGGGTTTATTGATTTGAATGATAGAGTAACCATTGGCCACCAAAGCTTTAGTAAGATGGGATTTTTCTTTTTCAAGGAATTAGGGGGAAAAGACTCGAATGGCCTGAGTGACCATAGTTTTAAGAACAAAGGATTTTTGGGTTGGGTGATGGTGAGAATGGGAATTAAGGTATATTTTGGTGTGAATCTATTTCCTATAGACTTGGTGGGTAAGGGTACTATTAGGATGGATGGTAGATGAGAACATAGAAGTTTTTATTTTGAATTTTCATAGTAAACTAGATATGGGGGAAATGTTGTTGAGATGGTTAAAGAAAGAGATCAATGAGGGAATGATCAATGGTATTTATTCATTTTATTAACATACTATTATTCTCCAATGGACTTCTCTTAATTTTAACATTTTTTCCAATAGTTATTGAGTTCTCATCTTCGTTTTAAACTCTTTAAATAGCACTCTTTTCATTGTCATTTCAATTTTTTGTCCCTAATGATGGGTGGAACGTCCAGTTGAAACGTTGCACATTTCATAAAATTGTACTTAGTTTACTTCTAGAAATCTTAAGCAATATTTTTTATAATACTTATTTTGGATAACTCGAACCCCAAAACTCTTAGGTTTAAAAATAAATAAGAACTTATAATATACAATTTATGACTAGCTACATTTTCTATGTGAGTCCATTATTTTCACTTGAGTTTCTCGCTGCCTTCTATATATTTTATGTAAAGTATCAAAACCTAGGACCATGGTTAACAACCTTGAGGTGTGTTGGACAACTGAGAGGGGGGGTGAATCAGTTGCTACCGTGCTTAAACAATAATGCTTATTTTAAATTCTTTGCAGAGCACTTAATGACAATCACAATAATGCAGGGAAGTAAGCAATAGAACATTCAGCATCATTGTCACATATGAAATATACAGAGACAGATATTTCCTAAGGAAACCCATAAAGGGTAAAAACCTCTTCTTCTTTATATGATAAGTAATCTTTACATTCTGTACATTATCATACATATGAGCTCCAACTCATTGTGAGGCTACAACCTCTGTATTGCAAGATCCAACTTGTTGAGAGCACCAACTCTCCATTTTCTCTAGCACCTACTAGAAGGAAGCACCAACTCCCTGGTTTCTCTAGCACCCACTAGAAGGAAGCNAACCCATAAAGGGTAAAAACCTCTTCTTCTTTATATGATAAGTAATCTTTACATTCTGTACATTATCATACATATGAGCTCCAACTCATTGTGAGGCTACAACCTCTGTATTGCAAGCTCCAACTTGTTGAGAGCACCAACTCTCCATTTTCTCTAGCACCTACTAGAAGGAAGCACCAACTCCCTGGTTTCTCTAGCACCCACTAGAAGGAAGCACGAACTCCCTAAGTGTTCCAACTCCAACTGGATGGAAGCACCAACTTCCAGTCACACAGGCACCAACTTGTACAACAGAGAACAACAGTTCTCCCTTGCGCCACCTTGCCACCCTGGTTTCTCTGGTTGCTACCAGATGGAAGCTACAACTCCCTGTTTTCAAGAACCCACTTGAACCTCTGAGGACAACAGTCCTCCTTAGCGCCTCCCTACCACCCTGGAATATAAATCTTTGCTATATGTAAATTTAACACAGTGATACACTATTTATCATTGGCTTACAGACTTATCACTGTTATGTTATGCTTCTCTGCTCTCCCATATTAGTGTCTCTCTCTCTACATCTTCTTGTGCTTTCTAAACTTCTATTTTTCTATACAAGAGCACCTTAGCCTTCCTTTAGTATCTTACTGTCTTGCTGCCCACATCCTTGCGCTTTCTGTGATTCTTCCTTTTATGCTCTGTGTGCCATTTCCATTCAATGCACCATTCCTCTTCTCTATATTTCAGCTGTTGCACACTCCTCCTTCTCGATGCCTGAAATTCTCTCCACCACCCCTATCTCTTCTTTGTTCAACATACTTATAGTCTCTGTGCACCTTGTGCATGCTCTCCCGCCATGCTTCTGCATCCTCTCCCCTTGTCCAGTGCTCTCTTGATCATCCTTGTAGCTCTTCAGCTTGTCTGACAGTACCACCCATGTGTCCATCATCACTGGGTGTTATGCCCATATTCCTTTGCCTCTCCAACAGTCGGGACTCTTCATCTTCTCTTTTACAGTCGAGCTCAACCTCTCTGTTGTAGTTACAGGCTTCAACGCTCTTCCATCTGTCAATCGCCTCTATGACCAGTATTCATTCCACTGGCAGATTCCCAGAGACTCTTTATCACCTCTGGCACTTACATAGAAGTATCTTCGAGTCCTCTGGTAGAAACCATCAGTGGTTTCTAGCAGTTACAGTTCGAACCTTGAAATGGAGCCTAGCTATGCTAGCTCCTTCCACTTACGTGACCACCAACGGTGACCACTGGCTACATCGACATTTCGGCATTTTAGCATTTGGAATTTCAGCTTTCCTGTGGTAAATATTTATCTTGATGCTCCATGTCACGATCCCTGAAACTCCAAAAAAGGAGATTAGCTGGACTAGCTTTGATCATTTCGGCATTTCGCATTTCTCTATTTCGCGATTTCGCATGTCGCAAACTCCTGTTGCGAGTCACTCTGACTCTTCCAACTCTCAATCCATTAAACTCCAAAAAGGGAGCTTATCTCTTCGAGATCTTCGACGATGTGACCACCGACGGTGACCAGATATACAAAACTATATTTCGCAATTTCGCATTTCGACACTTCGGGACTCCTGTGATGAAGAGTCTTGGGTCTTGACTCCTCCATCTCCCGATATCCGAAACTCCGAAATGGAGTCTGATCAACGGTCTGGTATTTCGTCGTTTCTCATTTCGGTGATTCGGCATTTCGGCACTCCTGTGGGGAAATGTTTCGACACTTCAACGCCCGTTATCCGGAACTCCGAAATGGAGTTATTTTCCGGTCTGCGAAACTCTTTGTTGGTGTGCCTATTTTGGGATTTCGTTGTTTCGCATTTTGCGACTTCAGGACTCCTGTGTTGAAGAGTCTCAACACTTGACTTCTCAATCTCCCAGTATCTAAAACTCCGGTTGATGTGCCTGTTTCTGGATTTCGGGGTTCCGGATTTCACAACTCTGGGACTCCTGTGTTGAAGAGTCTTGAATCTTGACTTCTCAATCTCCCGGTATCCGAAACTCCAAAATGGAGTCAGATCAACGGTTCGGTATTTCGCATTTCATCATTTCGGCATTCTTGTCGTGAGTTCCTTCCTTGACTCCTCCAATGCCCGGTATCCGAAACTCTGAAATGGAGTTTACGCTTCTGATCTTTCCATGCCATTATCCCTACGTTGTTGATATTCCTTGCCTACATGTTTTCCATCAAATGAGAAAGCACACTCTTGCACTGCGTGGGACTCTATGCTAATCCTCCTGAACTTACGTTGTCCCTGTTTTTCCATCACTGCATACTCTGATCTTGCCATCAATGACAAGCACACCTGCCTGTAAACATGCCCAACAATCTCCCCCTTTGGCATTGATGGCAACCCTGAATGATTGCGCTAATCTATTTGGACCTCCAACTATAGCATCTAGTCCAAACCACTCCTTTTCTCCCCCTTTGACATCAATGTCAAAGAAAACATGCTCCCCCTGAGTTATTGCAGTATTGTTAGGAGGTATCAGATATTCAATCAATACAAAACTCCCCCTAACAGGATGGACTCTCTTAGGTGTGAGACGGGATGACACCCATCTTCTATCGGAGATATTCAAATGGTGTCTTGGCTATGGGTTTAGTAAAGATGTCTGCAATTTGTTCTGTGGTTGGAATGTAATGGACCTTAACAATCTGATCGGTGACCTTCTCTCTCAGAAAATGGCATTTTATGGGAATATGCTTGGTCTTGGAGTGGAATACAAGATTCTTAGACACACTGATGGCACTAGTGTTATCACAATGAATTGGGATCGGTGCTGTGTATTTTACCTCCAAGTCTGCAAGTGTTTGAATCATCCATAATACCTGAGTGCAACAAGTAGCAGCAGCAATGTACTCTGCCTGTGTAGTTGATAAAGAAATGGAACCTTTATTTTTACTAAGCCATGCTACTAATGAGTCACCTAGGAAGAATGCTCCTCCATTGGTGTTTTTTCTCTCATCAACACAGTTTGCCCAATCTGCATCTGAATAAGCAATTAACTGAAAATTCTAATTTCTGGGATACCACAGACCATAAGTCATTGTTTCTTTCAAATACCTGAATATCCTTTTGACAGATTGCAAATGACTTTGTTTAGGTGCAGACTGATATCTTCCTACCATTCCAACAACATGCATTATGTCTGGGTGAGATGTTGTGATGTGCAGCAGGCTACCTATCATTGAACTATATGAAATTTGATCAACATCAGGTGAGTCATCATCCTTGCTTAATTTGCATCCAGTAACCATAGGTGTAACCATAGGTTTAGAATATTCCATTTGAAACCTTTTCAACATTTCTCTTATATATTTTTCTTGAGAAATGAACATCCCTTCAGACCTCTGAGTAATTTGCAGACCAAGAAAAAATGACAGTTCACCTATCATAGACATTTCAAACTCAGACTCCATGGCAGAAGCAAACCATTGTACCAATGAATCCTTATTACATCCAAAGATGATGTCATCTGTATAGACCAACACAATGAGCAAATCATTACCCTCTGTTTTGATATATAGATTGTTGTCAACTGTTCCTCTCTTGAACCCTTTGTCTTTGAGATACGTATCCAGTCTATGATACCAGGCACGAGGGGCTTGTTTTAACCCATATAAAGATTTCTTCAGCTTGCATACTAATTCATAGTTATCAGACAGTTCGAAACCCTCTGATTGTTCCATATATACTTCTTCATTTAAATCTCCATTTAGAAAAGTTGACTTGACATCCATTTGATAGACTTTAAACCTTTTATGACAAGCATAGGCAAGAAATATTCTAATAGCTTCTAATCTTGCTAAGGGTGCAAAAGTTTCATCAAAATCCAGTCCTTCTATTTGATCATAGCCTTTACAGACCAATCTTGCTTTGTTCCTGACAACTTGTCCCTGCTCATTCAACTTATTCTTAAAGATCCATTTGGAACCAATGATATTTTTACCTTCAAGTCTATGAACCATCTCCCACGTATTGTTTTTCTCAATCTATTCAAGTTCATCATTCATTGCTTTAACCCAATGGTCATCTTTACTAGCTTCATTAAAATTCTTGGGTTCCAGCATGGATATGAAAGCTATATGTGAGTGCTCAGTATTTTTGACTATTTTTCTCTTGGTTTGTACACCTTTGTCTTTTTCACCAATTATTTGACTTGCAGGATGATTCTTTTGAGTGATTCTGGAGGAGGAATTTGAAGTTGCCTACTGATTTGAGTTTGTATGAGTATTTGTGTCTTCATCAGATTCAGAGTATTCATTTTCTGATTCTTGGACCTATTCATCTTCATCTTTAGTTGTGTCCTCTGTAGAAGACTCATTATTGTACACCTCTCTTGTTGGGATTCCTTCATCAAATTTTACGTCAATACAGTCAACCATTTTATGCAGCCTCTTATTATAGCATATGTATCCTTTAATGTTTGTAGCATATCCTAAGAATATACCTTCATCAGCCCTATCATCATATTTGCCAAGGTTCTCATCATTATTCTTTATGTAACATTTACTCCCAAAGACTTTGAAGTGTTTGATTGAAGCAAGTCTCCCATACCACAGTTCATAAGGTGTCTTGTCACTTTGTGGTCCGAGGTGGGATTTGTTAAGAACATCGACTGATGTGTGTATTACTTCTACCCAGTAGGTTTAACCAATGTTCTTCTCATTCATCATTGACCTAGCCATTTGCTGCACTGCTCTATT
Organism: Picea mariana; assembly: GCA_032191745.1. NCBI lineage: Eukaryota > Viridiplantae > Streptophyta > Pinopsida > Pinales > Pinaceae > Picea > Picea mariana. The sequence continues at coordinate 181,223 of JASDQU010012668.1, read as the reverse complement.
TTGCCTCTCAACTAATCCATTTTGTTGTGGAGTTCTTGGAATTGTGTATTCTCTCTTGATCCCATGCTTATCACAGAATTCCTTGAAATCACTTGACATAAATTCTTCTCCTCTGTCTGATCTTATTGCCTTTAACCTCTTGCCTATTTGATTCTCAGTTAAAGCCTTAAATATTTTAAACTTCTCAAATGCTTCATCTTTTTCCTTGAGAAAGGCAACCTAAGTCAATCTGGAGTAATCATCAATAATTAGCATGAAGTAGTTTTCTCTCCATGTGCCTTCCTGTCTTGATGGTCCACATAAATCCATATGAACTAGTTGGAGTGGTTTCTCTATTGAATTAAAGCTCTTGGACTTAAACGGTGTCCTGGTTAGCTTTCCTACTTGGCAGGGTTTACACATAGAATCTTGGGGTTTTGATATTCTCGGAAGATCTTTTACTGCCTCAATATTTTTGAGCTTGATTAAGTGGTCAAATTTTAGATGTCCAAGTCTCCTATGCCATAACCATCTTTCATCATGTTTTCTTAGATGACACTCTTCTCTATCTTCTTTCAACACATATACATTATTTTCTATCCTTATGCCTTTGGCCACCACTTGTCCTGAGTTTGCAAACTTTATCTTGCAGTCCTTGGACGTGAACACCACTTCCCATCCTCTATCACACATTTGACTTACACTGAGCAGATTGTGTTTCAGCCCATCTACAAACAGAACATCTTGGGCTTTTCCTTTTCCAATACTTAAACTCACCATCCCTTTACCCTTTATTTTACTTGGAGCATCATTTCCAAAGGTTACGATTCCTGATTTTCTTTCACTTAGAGATAGAAACTTACCTTTGTCTCCCGTCATATGTTTGGAGCATCCACTGTCTATATACCAAGGTTTCGTTTGTCTTTGAGCTGACAATACTAATCCACACTTGTCACTTTCTTTCTTCTTCCAAACCTTGACATTTTCAGCATGGGAATTCAAATCTGGTTCATAGTTCCTTAAGTGATATTCAACAGATTTATGTCCATAGTTATGACAGATGTAACATTCTGGTTCATTGAATAAAGGATCATAACGATTGTTATGCTTAACCTGTGTCCTTTTCCCATCCATCAAGTGATTTGCAGTCTATGGTGGTTTGTTACTTGGCTGTCTCATTCTTTGTTGTGGCATATATCTATACCTTGAATGTTTTGATTGCTCATAATTTAATTTTAAAGAACAGTTTACAGTTTTATGACCAAAGTTAGAACAGAAGAAACAATATCCATAGAAAAAACGTTGGTACCTGGAAAATGGTTGTCTTCTTTGAACAGGTTTATTTCTTCCTTGAGCAGGGAGTAAATTATTTCTTTGTTCTACAGATTCAGTCCTGGCACCTTTTTCTTTACTCCTCCTGTGCAGTTGATTGTCTTCCTTTGTTTCTGCAGGTTTGTTGTTGTCATTGGTTGTAGATTTGACAAATTTGATGGATTCTTTGTTTCTTGGTTGACCACTACTTGATCCCTCTTCATAACCCAAACCAGTTTCCAGCTTTGGATTCCTTTGTTGATTCAGAATGGTGGCTAATCCTTCTGAGTCTTTGATACTTGACAGATTCTAATGATACAAGGCTTGAAACTTCTCCAACTCTTTCCTAGTTTTCACTACTTCTTCTGCCAGAGCTTTACATCTTGCCTTCCTTTCTGATAACTGTTGTGTCAGAATGTCCTCGATTTTCTTTGCCTCTTCTAATTCTACTTTTAGCAGGGCAAAGTCTTCATCAAGTTGTTTATTGTCTTTCACGAACTGTATCAGCAATTGTTTTTTCTTTCTATTCTTAATTCTGAGTATGTCAATCTCTTCCAGTGCATTGATTAGTTCTCCTTCCATATCGACCACAACTTATTCTTCATTAGCCTCACTTCTTGTTCTTTTATTATCATAATCCTCTTTGGTCATAAGTATGAAGTCATTTAGTTTATCTTCAATAGAGGAGTCATTGTCTTCATCATCTGAAGGATCATCATCATTGTTTACACAAAGACTTTTCTTCTTAAAATTATTCTCTTTAAAGAAATTTATGTGTTTGTGCTTCTCCTCATCATCACATGTCTGAGCCTTTCCTTTGTGAGGACATTTATTTGCAAAATGATCTATCTTACCACAGTTGAAACATTTGAAAGGCAGTTTACCTTTGTATTTGCCTGATCCCTTCTTCAGTCTCTTCACAAATTTTGCTTCAATTTCATCAGGCTCAGAATCCTCATTCTTGTCTTCTTTAAATGATGCTTCTCTAGAGGTGGGTTTATCTTTAACTATTATCATTTCATATGCAGTCAATGTTCCTAGAATTTGATCAAACTCCAAGGTTTTTAGATCATTAAGCTCTTCTATAGCAGAAACCTTCGGGTTGAACCTATCTGGTAGAGATCTCAAAATTTTCTGAACTAAAGAAGGTTCCTCAATTTTTTCACCAAGTGCTTTCATTGCATTTACCAGTTCTTCAACTCTCAGAAAGTATTTTCCAACAGTTTCATCTTCTTTCATCTTCAGCTGTTCAAACTGTGCTCTCTAGATTTGAAGCTTAGCATCCTTTACCTTCTCATTACCTTCATAACTGCTAATGAGTTTGTCCCACATTTATTTGGCAGTTCCTAGGTGCAGAACTTTTACGAATTCTTCTTCTACAAGCCCACTCAAGATAGCATTCATAGCCTTCGCGTTGAAGCTAAATTCTAGCTTGTCATCCTTATTAGCTAGTGCAACTGGCTTTACATAACTAGTATCTACTACATCCCAGACATCTGCACCTAAAGCCATTATGTAAGTTCTCATTCTAACTTTCCAGAAGGCAAATTTTGTTCCATTGAACAGAGGGGCCTTATTGGTTGAATTTCCTTCATGGATTGACATGTTTAAGCTCTAGGATCTACCCTTAGATAAAAGGGACCAACTCTGATACCAATTGTTGGACAACTGAGAGGGGGGGTGAATCGGTTGTTATTGTGATTAAACAATAATGCTTATTTTAAATTCTTTGCAGATCACTTAATGACAATCACAATAATGCAGGGAAGTAAGCAATAGAACATTCAACATCATTTTCACATATGAAATATACAGAGACAGATATTTCCTAAGGAAACCCATAAAGGGAAAAAACCTCTTCTTCTTTATATGATAAGTAATCTTTACATTCTGTACATTATCATACATATGAGCTCCAACTCATTGTGAGGCTACAACCTTTATATTGCAAGCTGCAACTTGTTGAGAGCACCAACTCTATATTTTCTCTAGCACCTACTAGAAGGAAGCACCAACTCCCTAGTTTCTCTAGCACCCACTAGAAGGAAGCACCAACTCCCTAAATGTTCCAGCTCCAACTGGATGGAAGCACCAACTTCCAGTCACACAGACACCAACCTGTACAACAGAGAACAACAGTTCTCCCTTGCACCACCCTGCCACCCTGGTTTCTCTGACTGCAACCAGATGGAAGCTACAACTCCCTGTGTTCAAGAACCCACTTGAATCTCTGAGGACAACAGTCCTCCCTAGCGCCTCCCTACCACCCTAGAATATAAATCTTTGCTATCTGTAAATTTAACACAGTGATACACTATTTATCATTGGCTTGCCAAACTTATCACTGTTCTGCTATGCTGCTCTGCTCTCCCGTATCAGTGTCTCTCTGTCTGCATCTTCTTGTGCTTTCTGAACTTCTGTTTTTCTCTACAAGAGCACCTCAACCTTCCTTTACTATCTTATTGTCTTTCTTCCCACATCCTTGCACTTTCTGTGCTTTTTCCTTTTATGCTCTATGCGCCATTTCCATTCAATGCACCATTCCTCTTCTATGTATTTCAGTTGCTGCACACTCCTCCTTCTCCACGCCTAAAATTCTCTCCACCACCCCCATCTCTTCTTTGTCCAGCATACTTATAGTCTCTGTGCACCTTGTGCATGCTCTCCCGCCATGCTTCTGCATCCTCTCCCCTTGTCCAATGCTCTCCTAATCATCCATGCAGCTCTTCATCTTGTTTGACAATACCACCCATGCATCCATCATCACTGGGTGTTATGCCAAGATTCCTTCACCTCTCTAGTAGTCGAGACTCTTCGTCTTCTCTGTTATAGTCGAGCTCAACCTCTCTGTTGCAGTTACAAGCTTCAATTCTCTTCCATCTGTCAATCGCCTATATGACCAGTCTTCATTCCACTGGCAGATTCCCAGAGACTCTTCAGATCCTCTGGCACTTACATAGAAGTATCTTTGAGTCCTCTGGCAGAAACCATCAATGGTTTCTAGCAGTTACAGTGCAAACCTTGAAATGGAGCCTAGCTATGCTAGCTCCTTCCACTTACGTGACCACCGGCGATGACCATTGGCTACATCGACATTTCGGCATTTCGGCATTTGGAATTTCGGCTTTCCTGTGGTAAAGAGTTATCTTGACGCTCCATGTCGCGATCCCCGAAACTCCGAAAAAGGAGCTTAGCTGGACTAGCTTTGATCATTTTGCATTTCACTATTTCGCGATTTTGCATGTCGCAAACTCCTGTTGTGAGTCACTCTGACTCTTCCAACTCCCGATCCCCAAAACTCTGAAAAGGGAGCTTATCTCTTCGATCTCTTCTCTAAAACTCTTCGACAATGTGACCACCGGCGGTGACCAGGCCATATTCAAAACTATATTTTGCAATTTCGTGTTTCAGTGCTTTGGGACTCCTGTGATGAAGAGTCTCGGGTGTTGACTCCTCCATCTCTCAGTATCTGAAACTCCAAAATGGAGTCAGATAAACGGTCCGGTATTTCATCGTTTCGCATTTCGGCGATTCGACATTTCGGCACTCCTGTGGTGAAGTGTTTCGACACTTCAACTCCCGGTATCCGGAACTTCGAAATGGAGTTATTTCCCGGTCTGTGAAACTCTTTGTTGGTGTGCCTATATCAGGATTTCGACGTTTCGTATTTCGCAACTTCGGGACTCCTGTGTTGAAGAGTCTCGACTCTTGACTTCTTAATCTCCCAGTATCCGAAACTCCGGTTGATGTGCCTATTTCAAGATTTCAGGTTTTTGGATTTCGCAACTCCGGGACTCCTGTGTTGAAGAGTCTTGACTCTTGACTTCTCAATCTTCCAAAATTTGAAACTCCAAAATGGAGTCAGATCAACAGTTTGGTATTTCACATTTCGTTGTTTCGACATTCTTGTCGTGAGTTGCTTCCTTGACTCCTCGAATGCCCGGTATCTGAAACTCCGAAATGGAGTTTACGCTTCTGATCTTTCCATGCCATTATCCCTGCGCTGCTGATCTTCCTTGCCTGCCTGTTTTCCATCAAATGAACAAGCACACTCTTGCACTGCGTGTGACTCTACGTTAATCCTCATGAGCTTACGTTGTCCCTGTTTCGCCATCACTGCATACTTTGATCTTGCCATCAATGACAAGCACACCTACCTGTAAACATGCCCAACCAGGTGGAAAGTCCATAATGTTTTCAAATCCAAACGAAGTTAATTTGTACACTAAAAAATAAATAAATTTCTCCAATCTCCTAGACTTTACCCATATAGAATAAAGTTAATATAACATAAAAATTCTCTAAAATAAGGAATAAATAAAAACTATTTTATGAAATTCTAAATCTTCAAAATGGCTTCAAGACAGTTGTTGAGAGGACAACATAACCATCCAATGACTCCTCCAACTTCAATATCCTATCATAAATATGTTGACCCTCCTTTGAGAGTCTATCAACTTTGTAAATTCAATTATTTGATAATAAATGTAAAAGATATACTTTGAAAGAGATTCACGAGCTCTACTTAAGGCTTGAGAGTAACATTTTCAATATGTTTTTTCCTTCCCATCCACTTTATAACAAGTGAATTTCAATAAACCTATATCCTTTCAATCTCTTTCTCTAAAGCCAATTTTAGGAAAAATCTTAACACTAAGAATTCTCCTAGATTATTAGTACCTTATGTCCAAACATACTTTGAACTACTTTATGAAATGATTTTTTGAAACGAAAAGAATACCTCCAATACTATAAAAATTATAGTTAAACCTTAAATAATTCATTAAAAAAATCCAAAAAATATTTGGTTTATCAACATCAATATATCCATTAAAAAATCCAAAAAACACTTGGTTTATCAACGTCAATATGTTTTGTATAAGTTAAAAAAAATATAATAAAAAAATGTAAATAAGTAAATGTATACTTGATATACTTCTATTCAAGAGGACCAAATATATTAATATGTTTGTGCTAATTAATCATTATATTATGCTTTTGCTTTTGATCATTTAACACTAACCAACAAAACTTAGTTTTCAACTTGGTCTCTCAATAAAGAGTGTGTTACCTTTTTCAACTCGTGGTTTGTTGCATTACTTAGTCCAAGGAAATCCAAACCACTCGGAAAGCCTAAACCTTGTTGCATTACTTAGTCCAAGGAAATCCAAACCACTCGGAAAGCCTAAACCACTCCAGTTTAGGCCACTATGGATTGAGAATTGAAATAAGCTTTTATAATACGTCGAATTGAATTGAGTTTATACGAAGGTAACATCTCATCCTTGTGGTCATTCCCCTCAATGTATCCATCCATTTTTTGTGCCTTTCCATAAAATCAGTTAGTGAGGCATATTTTATCTTAATTTTTTAAATTGTTTTTAAATATAATATTATTAAAAAATCATATATATATATATATATATATATATATATATATTTATTTTGTTTCATATACATAAATATAATTCATAATATAACGAATTCATAATATAACGGATTGTCCATTTTGAAATTTTCTAGCTACTCTTGATTTAATTTTGAAATTTTCGAAAGAATTTATGGTGGATTTAAAGATTAAGAAACTTAGAAATTTGGTTATCTATTCAAATTGCTTTGGATTAACTATGCAAAATCAATATTTTAATATTCACTATTTAATCCAAATCGAGTGAGGCGGATTTGATCGTAAGCTTCCTTATGAAAGATTGAAAGTAGTTTTTTTAACTATCCCAATCCCAGAGTGTTGATAATGATGTGTCAATTATTAGGTCATATAATCATTGCGTAAGGTCCAATTTTTATTGAGAAGGGACCTCAAAGGACAGGTAATATGACGGTGCTAAATGGTAGTTTGTATGACATCGTTGGATGAAATAGAGCAGATGGGATTGCAGTCGCCATCACCGGAATTAGTGATCGAGACGTAGTCGGGAAAGGGCCAAATAGTTGGTCCTTTATCCTATGCCTAGCAAGTGCAGTGTTATAGTTAGTAGTTTGAAGACATTGCTAGCAAGATAATTTTTATCCCAATCAGGTAAAGGTTATGATTGAATGATAAAATGGTTAGTTTGAGGTAAAGGTTATGATTGAATGATAAAATGGTTGAGATTTTAAAAGGAAAATCAAGAGAGAATAAAAAAACAAGAATGGAAAGGGTTTATAATTATTTATTTATTTTAAGGAAAAGTTGGGTGTAGGTTGATTTCTAACTAAATCAACTCATCTTATGTTCAATTATTTTATTAAAAAATTTGGCTAAATTTAATAAGTGAATTGTAATAGTTTTAAATTTGCAGTTTGTAACACCCTGTTTCCCCCAGTTTGTAAAAATAACTATATTGGCCAAGAATTATGGCAAACTCTAAGATGTGAATGTGTGATTTGACGGACCCTGTATAAAGGGTCGATGAATGTAAATAATGTGTGAATATATGTTGCATGACTGCTGGGAGGTGGATGTGCTGAAAAAGAGACCACGATGGCTGATGAAAGGTGGTGGAAGGCACCTGGAATGGTGGCGTTAACTTCCACCGAACCAATACCGTATTGGTCTTTACTGGCTCAAAGACCAAAGCTGTTCTCTGGCCCTGGAATGAATTACTCGCCAGGATGGTAGGTGGGGAGGCTCCTCATGAGTTAATGAGGGGATGGGGGTGAACCGCCCATCCGTAGAAGCCCTCAAACCTGACCACTGCGGGGGAATTCACGCCACACGCAACCTTGTAGGACAAAGCAAAAAAGGAAGTGTGGGGAGGGAGAGCACACAACAGGGATCGTAGAAGGAGAACCAAAGGAACTCCGGAAAATACAACGAGTCTTGAGCAGAGGAGAAGGAGAGTAACCTTCGTCCTTCCGACGAGTGGGAAGTAGGAGACTGAGTCTCAAAGCCTCGTGGTCTAGCTCGGGGGTGGCTAGTGGTAAATCTGTTGGGAGTCGCTGAGCCTACGGTTGGGTGGAAACAAGCACCCCTCTCAGCAGTTGTGTTACACCTGGTGTTTTCTGATAAGTATTTATGTGTTGTATCTTAAATCGAATATTCCTGGAATGCATGCTCATGGTTGTACACTCATAAATGGTTTCTGTATAGAAGTGTTTGCCTGGTGTTTTGATAAAAAATGGTGGATGCATGCTTATATTTGTATGGCCATTGTCGGATCATATATATATATTGAACAAGTTCAGATTTCAAGTCTGTTCTCGGGAGATTTTTCTCATTTACTTAACTCACGCAATGCCCTGGTTGGATTTTCCTGAAGGCACCTCCTTCCAGGAAGGTTCCCTCACCATACAGAGAAGAGTGAGTCCCTTGAAAGGACTACCATTTTAGTAAGCCCATGAAGTTGTTTCATCCTTGTCACCAAAAGTAGCTTAGCGGGGATACCTCTCGACATTTCGGTGTTTTAGCACCCAGGAATCCTAAGGGTCAGTTTCCTTGTATTCGCCAAACGCGAAATCCCGATGTGAGAAACCTCGAAATGATAGAGCGTGAATAGATTTTGATGTTTCAGCGTTTCGGCACCCGGAAATCCTAAGGGTCAGTTTCCTTGTATTCGCTAGATGCGAAATCCCGATGTGAGAAACCCCGAAATGATAGAGCGTGAATAGATTTTGATGTTTCGGCGTTTCGGCACCCGGAAATCCTAAGGGTCGGTTTCCTTGTATTCACCAGACGCGAAATCCCGATGTGAGAAACCCCGAAATGATAGAGCGTGAACAGATTTTGATGTTTCGGCGTTTCGGCACCCGGAAATCCTAAGGGTCAGTTTCCTTGTATTCGCTAGATGTGAAATCCCGATGTGAGAAACCCCGAAATGATAGAGCGTGAATAGATTTTGATGTTTCGGCGTTTCGACACCCGAGAATCTTAAGGGTCAATTTCCTTGTATTCGCCAGATGCGAAATCCCGATATGAGAAACCCCGAAATGGTATAGCATGGCTAGAGTTTGGTGTTTCGGCATTTCGGCACCCGGGTTACTCAAGTGCGAGACCTCTTGTCCTTGCATATCATGAAATCCCGACTTGCGAAACCCCGAAATGAACTTAGCGTTATATATATATATATATATATATATATTGGCGTTTCGGAGTTTCGGCTCCTGGAAACTCAAGTGCGAGACCTCTTGTCCTCGCATATCGTGAAATCTCAGTAAGCGAAGTCCCGGTAGATGAAATCCCGAAGTGGCTTGGTGTGAATAGGATTTCGGGTTTCGGGGTTTGAAGAGTCGAAGGACTCGACTCCCTTGCATTTCGAACTCCCGATTTCTGAAGTCCCAAAATGCAGAAGGCGCCTCTTGGCTTAGCCCGGGGTCACCACCGATGAACACATGGAAGTGAATCCTACACTTGGTGTGTGAATTTTACACGACGGATTTTCAACATAAGAACCAGTGAATTGGTTTGGTGAAGGTCTCGATTGGATGACCTAGCCTATGCTAGAACCTCGTAGGAATTCGGAAACCCTGTCCCTCGATAATGAAGGAGAAAGAAAAAGGCAAAAAATCTTAGTTCTTGTAGTGGGTGTGTTACAAATTGGTATCAGAGCATGGTTACAACACTTGGCCTGCTTGGGCTCATGAACGGGTTGCACAAAGACTCCATTCAGAGTACTGTTAAAAGGAGTAACTCTTTATCTTGACCCCCTCAATTAAAAGTCGAAGATTAAGAATGAAAAACCCCTATTGTGTGTATGCATGTGTAAAATATGAATATTGCCCGGGCTATGAATGTATATAAATATTGAATAACAACAAGCATTTTTCTTTGCACACAAGAGGATGATCAACCGCGGGAAATTATAGACGTATAGAATGGTGACTCACCATGAAGTGGGGGAGGGCTCCCACAATAGAGACGAAGAGTCTGACGAAAGGAGGGCAGTAGGGACCCCTCCAGATCTAGTTGAAACTGTGAGGAGCCTCATGGTCAAATTACAGAGCTGCAAGGCTGACAACGAGAGGATGATAAAAGAGTAAGAGAAGCAAACGGAAATTAATGCAGTTTTACGACAGAGCTTATCCGACATACAAAGACAATTGCAACATGAACCTGAGATACAGAAACTTGGTCATGTCAGTGGCCACACTGAGAGGAGCACCTCGAGAAAGGTCCACCCCAGAGATAAAGGACAAGCGTCGGACGATTCTTCTGGAAAGGAAGTTGGCGACTCGAAGGGATCTTCTAGCAGCAGAACTGGTTCTTATTCCTGAAGAAAACAAAAGAAGCAAAAACTTTCCAAGAGTCATAATCTCTAAGAGTTCAAGAAGGCCAAACCACCCACCTTCGACGGTGAAATAAAGAAGGGAGAGGAAGTGGAGGCCTGGCTGCTTGGACTAAAGAAGTATTTTAGAGTCCATGACTTCTCAGAAAACTTGAAGGCCCAAGTAGCCACCTTCAACTTGAATGGAAAGGCTTCCATTTGGTGGGAAGACCTTAAGAATGTAAAAGGGATTCACGAAGAAGACCTGTCTTGGGAACGGTTTGAGAGATACTTCAGGAAGAAATATCTATCGGAAAAATACTTTGACGAAAAGACTAAAGAATTCTATGAACTCAAGTTGGGGAAACTCACCATAGAGGAATATGTCAGCAGATTCCTCGAGTTGCTGAGGTATGTACCCTACATAAAAGCAGAAAAGGAAAAGGTGCAACGATTCATCAGTGGACTACCTAAGGACTATCAGAACAAGATTGAATTTGACGAACCAAAGACCCTAGACGATACTATCCGAAAGGAAAGATATTGTTATGAATAGCTTGGGCATCGGACAGGACCTCGCGAAGGCTGGAAGCAGAAGAATAGTTCGGGATTTCATAAAATGGGGTTTAAATCCCCCAAATTTAAGGACTATAAAAAGAACTCAAGGATGAGCTTCCCAGCCCGAAGTGTATACCAGCTAAACTTTCCCTCCTTGAGCGGAAATAAACTTTCTGGATCTGCCCCAGTAAAGACTGATAACCCAAAGAGAGAACCTTTGAAATGTTGGGGTTGTGGGGAAGAACATCTACTGAGGGACTACCTGCAGCGACAACAGAACAACCGGAGAATTTACAACGTTCAAGAAGCTACCACCATCAATGACGTGGCTAGGAGTGTGCCACAAATTTATGCAGCCTTGGATAATAACCAAGCTGACCACCAAGCTTCACTGGTGGAAATCAAAGATATGATCACCAACCATCTAGTGTCTATTCCGATTGACCCTGGTTCAAATTTGAGTTATATAGCCCCTAAGGCTGTTGATAAATGTAAGCTACAGCCACATAAAAACACCAAGCCATGGTTGGTACAGTTAGCCACTAGCACCAAAAGAAGGGTAACGGAGGTCATACCAGCCTGTCGACTCATTATGGGCGAATTCCCTACCCAAGCAACCCTTAACATATTACCCCTGGGATCGTATGATTTGTTGATTGGTATGGACTGGCTAGCCACCCATAAAGCCAAACTGGACTGTTAACATAAAACCTTGGAATGTGTAAGTGAAGAAGGAAAGAGAATAACCCTTCAAGGGATCCAAAAACCTGTCTCGGTGAGACAAATATCAGCTCTTTAAATGAGAAAGTATTGCAAAAAAGGATGTCCACTATATGTAATATAGGTGTTGAAAACAATTGAAGGTGACAAACCAAGCCTCGAAGACCACCCCACACTGAAAGAATACAAAGATGTATTTCCGGAAGAGGTACCAGGTCTATCTCCGAGAAGGGACATCGAATTCTCAATAGAACTTGCACCAGGAGCAGTGCCAGTGTCTAGGACACCCTACCAGATGAGCACACCTGAGCTAGTTGAGCTTAAATTACAACTGAAAGAAATGATGGACAGAGGCTATATCTGGCCCAGCGTGTCTCCATGGGAAGCACCAGTCCTATTTGTGAAAAAGAAAGATGGTACCATCTGACTGTTTATAGATTATAGACAACTCAATAAGGTAACCATAAAGAAAAAGTACCCCTTACCCAGGACCAATGACTTGTTTGATCAATTGGGAGGTGCCTCTATCTTCTTGAAGATTGACTTGAGATCTGGATACCATCAATTCCGAATCAAGGGCAAAGACATCCACAAAACTACCTTCAGGACGAGATATGGTCACTACGAGTTTGTGGTAGTACCATTCGGATTGACCAATGCCCCTGCCACTTTTATGTGCTTCATGAACAATGTGCTCAGCAAATTTCTAGACAAATTTGTGCTGGTTTTTATTAACAACATATTAATTTACTCCAAGAATAGAGAGGAACATGAGGAACACCTTAGGCTTGTGCTTCAAGTGCTAAGAGAGCATCAACTCTATGCCAAATTTAGCAAGTGTGACTTTTTCCAGAAGCAAATACATTACTTGGGCCATGTCCTATCTGAAGAAGGGGTAGTGGTAGACCCTGATAAGATCAGGTCTATCATGAAATGGCCTACCCCTAAGGACATTTTGGATATCAGATCCTTTATGGGCTTGGCAGGATACTATAGGAGATTTATAAAAGGATTCTCCAAGATTGGGTGTCCCATCACTACCTTCCAGAAGAAGGGGACAAAATTCACGTGGACACAAAAATGTGAAAAAATATTTCAAACTCTGAAACATCTACTGACCCATGCACCTGTGCTGAAGATCGTTGATTCCAAAGCTGACTTCCTCGTGTGCACAGATGCCTGTAAGGAAGGGCTCGGAGGATTCCTTATGCAAGGAGGAAGTGTGGTCTGCTATGAATCCCGAAAATTGAATGAGCACAAAGTCAACTATGTGACCCATGATCTAGAGCTGGCCGCCATAGTGCAGGCCTTGAAAATGTGGAGGCAATACCTCCTAGGAAAAAAATGTGTACTTATGACAGACCACTATGGATTGCGATATATGTTTGACCAACCAAAGCTCAATGCCAGACAAGCTAGGTGGATGGCCCTCCTCAGGGAGTTTGATTTTGAAATCAAACATATTAAGGGAAAGGAAAATAGGGTGGTCAATGCCCTTAGTAGGAGCATGAAACTGATTCACCTGGTAGCGGTAAGCACCTGCGAGACGGATGTCAAGGAAAGAGTCAGAAATGCACAAGAGACAGACACATTCTTCCAGACCGTGACCTCGTACCTGCAACAAGAACCCACAGGGATAAAGTATGGAGGCTACCAGATGATGGAAGGAGGTATACTCACTTATAGAAATAGATTGTATATCCCATATTGTGACAACTTGAAGAGGTTCATAATGGATGAACTGCACAAAAGACCCTATATTGGTCATCCAAGATACCAGAAGATGATCATGGCCACCAGGAAACAATTCTATTGGCCTGGATTGAAGAAAGACATAGCTGAGTACTTAGCCAAATGCATAGAATGCCAATAGGTTAAAGTAGAACACCGACACCCAACAAGATTATTACAACCTCTACCAATCCAAAAATGGAAATGGGAAACCATCTCCATGGATTTCATCACCGGATTACCAACTTCGACCAAACAGAATGATGCCATCATAGTAGTGGTGGATAAATTGAGAAAGTCCACTCATTTTATCCTCGTCAAGTCGACTTGTAAGGCAATAGACATCGCCAATGTATTCATGAAGGAGATATTTAGACTACATGGTATGCCGAAAGAGATCGTGTCTGACAGAAACATGAAATTTACTTCCAACTTTTGGAAATCCCTAATGACTGGTTTGGAGACCAAGTTACTATTTAGCACAGCCTATCACCCTCAAACCGATGGATATACGGAAAGGGTGAACCAAATATTAGAAGACATGCTCAGGATACATGTAATGCATCAACCCAAAAAGTGGGAAGATTTCCTGCCACTGGTGGAATTTGCTTACAACAACGGCTACTAAGAATCCCTAAAGACGAGCCCTTTCGAAGTCCTCTACGGTAGGCTGTGCAATACTCCAGTCAATTGGAGTAATCCCGTAAACAGAGTTACTATTGGACCCGACATGTTGAAATAAATGGAACAACAAGTGATTCAGATAAAACAAAATCTAAAGGTCGCTCAAAACCGACATAAAAGTTACGCTGACCAAAAGAGAACTCCAAGAGATTTCAAGGCAGGAGACCACGTATACCTCAGAGTTAGGTCCAGGAAGAGTTCCCTGAAGATGGGAGCATGTGCCAAGTTGGAACCTCGATATTGGGGACCCTTTCAAGTTCTAGATAGAGTGGGACCTGTAGCCTATAGGCTAGCACTTCCTCCCACAGTAAAAGCACATAATGTTTTCCATGTTTCATTATTGAAGAAATATGTACATGATTCTAATCATATAATTGAATGGTCTGTGATCCAGGTGGAACCGGAGGGAGAATTCCTACCAGAACCTCAATGCATATTGGACAAAAAGGAAACCCCGCTCAGGAACCGAACCATTTCACAAGTCAAGGTCTAGTGGAAACATTTTGGCCCATATGAGGCTACATGGGAAATGGAAGATGCCATGAAACGGGCATATCCGATTTTGTTTACTTCTGTACTTACATGTTCTATTGATAGATAGAACATCGAGGATGATGTTCCTTTAAGGGGGAGGGAATTGTAACACCCTATTTCCCCCAGTCTGTAAAAATAACTATATTGGCCAAGAACTATGGCAAACTCTAAGATATGAATGTGTGATTTGAAAGACCCTGTATAAAGGGTCGATGAATGTAAATAATGTGTGAATATATGTTACATGACTGCTGGGAGGGGCATGTGCTAAAAAAGAGACCATGATGGCAGATGAAAGGTGGTGGAAGGCACCTAGAATGGTGGCATTAAATTCCACCAAACCAATACCGTATTAGTCTTTACTGGCTCAAAGACCAAATCTGCTCTCTGGCCCTGGAATGAATTACTCGCCAGGATGGTAGGTGGGGAGGCTCCTCATGAGTTAATGAGGGGATGGGGGTGAACCACCCATCCGTAGAATCCCTCAGACCTAACCACTGCTGGGGAATTCGCGCCACACGCGACCTTGTAGGACAAAGAACGAAAGGGAGTGTGGGGAGGGAGAGCGCACAACAGGGATCGTAGAAGGAGAACCAGAGGAACTCCAGAAAATACAACGAGTCTTGAGCGGAGGAGAAGGAGAGTAACCTTCGTCCTTGACTTCCGACGAGCAGGAAGTAGGAGACTGAATCTCAAAGCCTCGTGGTATAGCTCGGGGGTGGCTAGTGGTAAATCCATTAGGAGTCGTTGAGCCTACGGTTGGGTGGAAACGAGCACCCCTCTCAGCAGTTGCGTTACACCCGGTGTTTTCTGATAAGTATTTATGTCCTGTATCTTAGATTGAATATTCCTGGAATGCATGCTCATAGTTGTACACTCATAAATGGTTTCTGTATAGAAGTGTTTGCCTGGTGTTTTGATCGGAAATGGTGGATGCATGCTTATATTTGTATGTCCATAGTTGGATCATATAAATATATATATATATATATATATATATATATATATATATATATTGAACAAGTTCAGATTTCAAGTCTGTTCTCGGGAGATTTGTCCCATTTACTTAACTCATGCGATGCCCTAGTTGGATTTCCTCGAAGGCACCTCCTTCTAGGAAGGTTCCCTCACCATACAGAGAGGAGTGAGTTCCTTGAAAGGACTATCGTTTTAGTAAGCCCATGAAGTTGTTTCATCCCTGTCACCGAAAGTAGCTTAGCAGGGATACCTCTCAGCATTTTGGCATTTTGGCGCCTGGGAATCCTAAGGGTCATTTTCCTTGTATTCGCCAGACGCGAAATCTCGATGTGAGAAACCCCAAAATGATAGAGCGTGAATAGATTTTGATGTTTCGGCGTTTCGGCACCCAGAAATCCTAAGGGTTAGTTTCCTTGTATTCGCTAGATGCGAAATCCCGATGTGAGAAACCCCGAAATGATAGAGCGTGAATAGATTTTGATGTTTCTACATTTCAGCACCTGGAAATCCTAAGGGTCAGTTTCCTTGTATTCGCCAGACGCGAAATCCCGATGTGAGAAACCCCGAAATGATAGAGCATGAACAGATTTTGATGTTTCGGCGTTTTGGCACCCAGAAATCCTAAGGGTCAGTTTCCTTGTATTCGCTAGATGCGAAATCTCGATGTGAGAAACCTCGAAATGATAGAGCATGAATAGATTTTGATGTTTCGGCGTTTCGGCACCCGGGAATCCTAAGGGTCAATTTCCTTGTATTCACCAGACGCGAAATCTCGATATGAGAAACCCTGAAATGGTATAGCATGGCTAGAGTTTGGTGTTTCGGTATTTCGGCACCCGGAATATTCAAGTGTGAGACCTCTTGTCCTCGCATATCATGAAATCCCGACTTGCGAAACCCCGAAATGAACTTAGCGTTATATATATATATATATATCAGTGTTTTAGAGTTTCAGCTACTGAAAACTCAAGTGCGAGACATCTTGTCCTCACATATCACGAAATCCCGGTACGCGAAGTCCCGGTAGGTGAAATCTCGAAGCGGCTTGGTGTGAATAGGATTTCAGGTTTCGAGGTTTGAAGAGTCGAAGGACTCGACTCCCTTGCATTTCAAGCTCTCGGTTTCCAAAGTCCCGAAATGTGGAAGGCGCCTCTTGGCTTAGCCCGAGGTCACCACTGATGAACACATGGAAGTGAATCCTACACTTGGTGCGTGAATTGTACACGACGGATTTTCAACATAAGAACCAGTGAATTGGTTTGGTGAAGGTCCCAATTGGATGACCTAGCCTACGCTAGAACCTCGTAGGAATTCGAAAATCCCGTCCCTCGATAATGAAGGAGAAAGAAAAAGGAGAAAAATCTTAGTTCCTGTAGTGGGTGTGTTACACAGTTCGACATTACAATTTAAACTTGATTTATGGTTTTGAATAGACCAAAATTATCATAATTGTAATTTAACGAAGAATTAAAAAATAACATTGAATTTACTCAATCCTCCAATCTTTTTATGATAAAATAGTTAATAGAAAAAACAAAACAAATATATTTGATACATTTCTCAAATAATATATTATTATGAGATTATTAAATAAACACCAATTGTATTAGTTAATTTTTGTTTTCCTTTGATAGGAATAAATTAGTGTTATTAAGGAATGATTTAAAATCAATTAATGATTTTAATACGAAGAAAAAAATACACTTGCACCTACCAAATATATATATATATATATATATAAACGAATGATTATGAACATGTCACAACTTCGTTGGTGTTATATATATATATATATATATATATATATATATATATATAAACGAATGATTATGAACATGTCACAACTTCGTTGGTGTTTGAAAACGAATTCCTCATTTATTTATGTTTTCTCGTCCCTGTCATATACTTTGAGTGCAATAACTTCATCATTCTTGATCTGCGTCCAAAATCTATTGAAATGATCATGAATAGACCCCTTGCATATTATCAATTTACATTGTCTCTCATTTACATCACTCACGGTGAGGTCCTTTCTCAAAAGACAGGTAGTATTTTTTACCGTGAGGTCCTTTCTCAAAAGACTAGTATTTTTTAGTATTTTTTACCATGTAGTGATTTTCTACAAAGACAAGTCATTGCAGATTGTCAAACAGGCAGGGACTAGGGTACCACGTAGCCTTGTTAATAAATATATTCATTTAAAGAATATAAAAATCCAGATCAACAACCTCCCAAATTTTATAACCGTTGGGTATTCTTACCATATATATGGGTTCGAATATTTATGATTTAATCATAACAAAGACATACCCATTCAGAATAACAGATTGTTGAAACCAATTATTTAAATGAGATTTTGATGAACTGCAAAAAAAATTAGCGTAGCTGGAGGTCGTAGATCAGATTCAAAGTTTGATTTAATTTGGCAGCTCCAATTTCACGCAGCTGGAGGTTGTAAAAAAAAATTGGCAAATCAAAAAATTCACGTACAAGTAATTAATTTTTTTTATTTTGCATTTAAAATTTTTAGACCATGTTGCTTCTTAGATTAATATATTATTAGGAATTTATTAGTATGTTGTGTTTTTAGAAGGCTCACCAACACCTATTCAAAAAAGTATTGACAGAAGCAGATGCTCAGTCCTCCAGACTAGTAATCTATGTTCAGGATGTGGATGAGTATTTTGGCTTAAGACGGAATGAGGAAAGATTTTTTGTCTTCATGGATCCAGTTATGGATAGACTCTGGTCTTTCCGACTCAAATTTAATGGATATTGGGCATTAAGACAGTAGTGGGGTAATTATGCAAGAACGAATAACCTACACGCAGGAGACACAGTCTCATGTTTTGAGAGATGATCAAAACATCCTTTCATTCGATTAAATCAGTGATGATAAAAACAACCTCTTCATTTGATTAAATCGGTGGAAAATTATTTTAGTTAATTGATTTTTTATTTTCCAATGGCCTCTATCAATTTAGTATTAATATTATGTCTTTATTTTAAAAAAACATTTTATAGGAGTCTGCATGGATCAATCAAGAAATTGGTTGCAATATTTTATGCGACTGATACTTTTAGATGTTATAAGTGATGATACGGTCACCCGAAGCCTCCATGCAAAAGACGAAGTTGACATTGTAGATAACGATTTGCTCGTGTCTTGCCTCCAAATAAATTGCAATAAGATTTCCAGCTATTCTCCAAGATTTTGTTTTAGAATTGTATACTTCAACCACCATGGTGTTTCAAATACCGCACTTGCCCACCACGACGACCTTGTAGATGATTTTTATCTCGACAGGAAGAATATCCCGAGCAATCACAACACTTATTGAAAGCATTATGGGAAGTCTGAAAAATCTCTTTGTCAAAGGATTACAAATGCATCTCCATGGAGACTCATTAGCATTCACACTAAATGAATTCGAATTGGCCTTCGGAATGTCCACCAAGAGCAGGCTCGTTGTTGATCCTTTGGAGTTGACTAGGAAAGAGACAGAGTCTCATTTTTTAGAGATAACCAAAAATACCTCTTCATTTGATTAAATCGACGGTGGATTGTTTTATTTAATTGATTTTTTATTTTCCAATGGGATGTATCAATTTAGTATTAATATTATGTAATATTTTATAGGAGTCGGCATGGATCAACCAAGAAACTGGTTGCAATATTTTATTTGACTGATAAGTCACCACCAATGCTTGTCGAGTTTGTTATATCAATTCTTATGTGTAAGCAGATAATTGTGTTTTTATAACAAAGATGGAAATAATTTATGCTCGATGACCCTTCAAGATTGATTTTTGTCCTGCACACGTGAATTGACTTAGACTAATTCTGTAAAGACACAATTGGCTAATGGCGGTGGAGGCTTCTTGATTTTTGTCCCCCACACGTGAATTGACTTAGAGTAATTCTATAAACACACAATTGTTTAATGGCGATGGAGGCTGTTGTTGTTTGTGCATCACTAACTATAACAATAGAACTAAGAAGTGTCTACAATAACATCCAAATTCAATATTTTTGCATTGAAAGTAATGTCACTTTAACAACACTATTAGCTATGATAAATGGAACCAGCAACAACACTTCACTTGTAACTTGTGTTCATTTATATATTGATATGGAAATTTATATAGAAAAATACCAACCTAATAAGTTGTTTAAACTAAATTTAAAATAAGTCCTTTAAACTAAGGTAGAGAAGATATTTAAAATAAGTTGTTTAAATTATATTTGTTAAGAAAATATGTATGTTGAACTTGTTCCATATGTAAGTGAGAGAGTAAACATCAATCAAATATTTTTGTCGTTGCATTATGCATATACTGAAATTAGTAAGTGTTATGTGTTAAAAGACCATTATATTGGTAGAATCACACGACGAGATAACAGGAGGACACTATGCAGGTAAATCTATTGTGTCGAAAAACTTACGCTCAGGAATATGGTGGCCTACACTCCATAGGGATGCAAAGGAATATTCTCAGACATGTGATGTTTTTCAAAGGGTCAGAAATCCCTCCATACGGGATGAGATGCCATTGAATCCATAAGTTACATTTTAGGTTTTTGATAAGTGTGTTATCCACAATTTTGGTCATCGTGATGATGTTATGATGATGGAAAATCAAGCTCTTCACTAAGAAAAATTTCCTGAGAAAAGTTACATTTGTCTGCTTCCAGAAATCATGCTTTTAAGGGATGTTCGCAGGCTACCTATATAGCTACCTGCGAGAATGCCTAATTCTCGCAGGCTGCATTAATCTGTAGTGTGAGAAGTTTGCACTGTACCTAATAGACAGGGTGCGAACATGCTCCAAAGGAAGGAAAAAGATAAAAATCTCAAATCTTCTAGAAAGGAATCTTCTAGAAACATGAGTTGGCTTCGAATGGTTGTTCAGGTGCTGGCATTCCAGATATCTTGGGATCATTTCCTATCCAAGTAACTAATCTATCCTTTCCTATATATTGAAGAGGATGCTCATGGAAAAGGTTGGAAGAAAACTAGCAAGAGATTGATTGGAGAATTAGTGTAAGATTGTATGAAGGACTGATGCTACAACAACAAGAGACAGTAGCAAGGTCATCAAAAGTGGTTGATTTTCTTCATGCATGAGCAAGTGTGTGTGTCAGATCTAAGAGCCATCGAAAGGAGATCTACAACATCAAGGCTTAGGTTGTAAGTTTCACTTTCAATTAATTCAATACAGTAATATGTCCCTTTCCCATAAAGATGATGTCACTTTATTACATAACTCCTTGATCATATGTATAGATTAGCTATTGAATATATTGATTTGCTTTCACTTCGATTGGTTTGTATTGTTTTGATCTGAACGGAACAAGAGCATTGGAGCGAAGCTGGGAACAACAGAGACCTAGGAAAGCGTTCATAAGGTATGTCCATGATCCTTGTCTCTTAGTTCATTCAATAGGCTAAATCTAGGGAAAGTGTATTATTCTGTCCTGTTTTGTTCTAGATCCAGGTGGATCTAGGGAGATCAGTTTGTGTCCGCACTTACGGATTAATCTTGAAACAAAGTGGGCCATAGAATTCATTGGAATGATCAACCAACCTGCAAGATGATCATGGGAGAGATACATTATTATGACCACACACTATCTGATTCGTTGGGAAGAAGCCGCACTAGTTACTGATTGCAACTTAGAAATGGATGCACACTTTTTGCTCAAGAACATAATAACTCAATTTGGGTGTCCAAGAATATTGATGAGTTATCAGGGGACAAACTTCATCAATAATACCATAGCATATTTGACCAAAGAACTCTAAATTCACCATCAAAAGAGTATTCCATACCACCCATAGGCCAATGGCATGGTAGAAGCATTCAACAAAATCCTAGAGAATGCACTGACAAAAATATGTAACATAGGAAAATATGATCGGGACTTAAGAGTATTATGGGAATATAGGACAACCAACAAGAAATTAACAGGGAGAACACCTTTTGTATTGGTATACGACCAAGAGGCAGTCAAGCCAATGGAATTTATTGTACCAAGCCTGCGGGTCACATCTATCACGAATATTTCGAATTTGGGCGCAATACAGGAACGCCTATCAGAACTAGTACATCTTTAGGAGGATAGGTTGATCATGGTATTTCACCATCATGTTCAAAAGGCAATGGAAAAATCATAGCATGATAGACACATTAAGTCGAAAAAATTCCAAGTAGGTGAATTGGTACTACTCTATGATAGAAACTTTATGTAGCACCCAGGGAAGTTATGTATGAATTAGTTAGGACCGTATGTGATCAAGGAGGTGATAGAGGCAAGTGTTGCGTATTTGGAAACACTTAATAGAAAATCATTGAAAGGAAGGGTGAACGAAAGTCGGATAAAACTCTATCAAGAGAGCCGGCAAGCTACGCAATAGGAGGAACCGTGCAAGAAAAAAAAGGGGGAATGACAATGGGAGCCACGCAGAGATGTGCAACTATGCCAACCAAAGAGATTTGATGTAGAAAAGATACACTACTCAATATTAATTGCACCTCCCTACATGACAAGACCGCGAAAAGTACGAAAAGAGTGGAAACGACAATTACAGGAGGATAAGCACAAGTCATTAAACTTCTGTTATAACTAGGCATAAAGCCACCATAAATCAAATTCATCAAACCATCATAATGACAAGGAGTAAAAGAAAAACACATCTTATACATAGGATAGAGGGGCAGCACACGACGAAAATCGAACAACGGATTTGGAAATAAAGCACAATGAACGCAAACACCTATCATGGTACAGGTAGATGAGATAGCAGGGAAGGTGTGAAGAACAATGCACAACTGGAAAAAGGGTATGCAATCCACCATGGCTTACCAACATGGGATATTGTTACTAATAATTACATGAAACACATAGAGCATAGATCTCGAGAGAGATACAGAGATAAAGCAATTGTCAGAGCCAAGTTAACTACAGACATGGCCCCACCCAAAGCCACAAGAGTAGCAGTAGCAGTAGCAAGAAAGATTCACATCAGATCTTTAGCAGTCGAACCAGAAATTGAGGAAACCACAGGTACATCCTCATCGGAGCTGAGGTTTCCTTGTGAATACATACCTCCTAGGAAGGATGACGTCCCATCGAACACATTGTAGAATACTCTAGATTATACGTTGGTCACCCCAGACATTCCAGAGGAAGTCATCATTGATGAAGACATGCTATGGAAGGTACCTCAACTAAAATATGCATACCATGACATTATCGATGTGGAAAAGTTCCCTAAACTTACGCCCCACGCATACCTAGAAGTCAAAGTAGACCCACTTGCAGAGTAGAACATACTAGTATCCAAGGTTTAGGCTAAAGGATTGGAGCGAGCAAGCCTCCTCAATCTGTTCGACATCCCACACTTCAAACACAGCAACAAAGTCAATGCCTTTGTCAAACTCTTCTTATCATGCGTACATCGGGGGTACATGTGGCTGGATAGGCCAATTTATATTGACAGAGACTTGATAGAAAGAATCATAGGGCTTCCAACCCAGGGGAAATACCCTGCTCTATTATTTTCAGATAAAAAGCCATAAAGAGCACAGTCAGATTCTATGTGAGTGAAGTTTTAAACAGTTAGGGCAGTGTGCAGCCTATATGTGCCAACTATATGTGACCCAACCATTCTAATAGTGACCCAGATGTTAGCATGCAAGTTGCTATGAAAGTGCGGGAAGGATCAAGTACCAGCATGGGTAATAGTTGTGGTATAGCAATGTGTATAAGGAACTGTTATAAAAACAGGACCGTGGAGCAATAAAATAAAACAAATGCAGAAACAAAACATAGAAGATACACAATAAAATAGAGACACAGAATTAAATGGTTCACCCAGTGTGAGCTACGTCCACCAGAGAAATTGCCAGGTCCTTCCTTTATTATTATCCAACAAATGAAGGGATACAACCTACAACAAACTCGTTGCAACTTCCTCTTCTTTCTCTCACAGTCTCCTATCTCAGAATACAATATTCTCCATAATGCATAGCCGCAATACATTTCCCTCATAACAGAGGGTTTCCTTATAGGGCAAAAAACCCTAACATAATTTCTACCATTAGATCTGCGACCTTATAATGAACGGTCCAGATTTACAATGAAATTACAATATACTTTTACAAGGCAATTTTTCGTTCGGGGGCTTCGCCTTCGAACCCCGCAAAGGGGGTAACCCCCCTCTACACTCCCCCGCGTGGAACAGTATACATTCTTCTGGGATGTAAATTCTTCATGGGGTATAAACACGACTGAAAACAAAGACCTCTGAATTTGGAATATAATCAGGCTCCACAACCAACAAGAACTACAATGAGTTGGGCACCATTCTTACTAAAGCAGTTCCCACTGGACTGCGCAGAACCCCAAGATAATGGAATGGAGTTTTACTACCCATGGCTCCTAATTTTGATTTCCTTCACATCATGGGGAGAGTTGAAGGATGCACATTTTTTAGAGCTGAGAGGGAACCCATGTGTCACAGAAAAGTACTAGAATTTATGGTTTTCAACAAACAAGAGGAGACATATGGACAACAACGTATAATTATTTATCTATTCTTAAGGAATTCGACAGAGCATCTGGAATGCACCATGCATGTCAACACATTTTATGGAGGCATATGGACTAGTTGCGAAGTTCCGCGCAGACATGAATCACATGTATATCAAATCCAAGAAGGATCCAAGGGAGGAGTAGGTCCAAACAAAGTACAATATCATGGAAGAAGACATCCAGTTGGTCATGTAGGATTGGTTTCCAAACTGGAAGTTCCCAGGACAAGGGGATGCGACAACGCAGGGGGGAACACCAAGGCAGCACAACACATAGATGTAAATATGGACCCTCCAAGAAATGGGGTGGAGGATACAAATCAAGGGAATGGAATGGAGGAGGCACTAGAAATATAACCAACAGAGCAACCTCCACAACCCCCACCGAAGATAGGGAAGAAACGACAATATCAAAGCATAGGTTCATCTACACGAAAGAATACAAAGGCCCAAAATCCACCAGTTGTCTACACACTAATAGACGACGACATGCACAGGATTGGATACCAACTAAGGGATGTCGTAGAGGAAGTCCTCAAAGACACCACAAATAAAAATGAATAACTACAAACGAAGGTGTAGGACCAATGTTTAAGGCTACAACATTTATTGGAAATAGTCTAATTGGCACTTGCACAAGGATCAGGCACAACCCAAGAAGGAATGACATAGGAAGCACAGAATACAGTATCAGTACAACTAACAGTAGAGTGCAGATTAATCAATATCCCAGTAGAGACAAATGGGTTACCCAACCCCAAAGTACAGGAGAAGTTGCAAGTACTAAGTCACATGGACCTAATCATGTCACATATTCCCATGGAATTCTTACAGGTTTTTCACATAGGTATCATACATGAACTACATCTTCAAGAAAACACTATAGCGGGTGAATTAGACAAAACAGAAGCAGAGAAGACACAACTACATAAGAAATGTGCCACTGCAGTATAGGAAACATGCGCAATAGAGCAATTAGTGGAACTCGTAGTGAAAGAGAAGAGCGAGGCTGAAGGAAAGGCAAAGAAATTATTAAAATAGAAGAGTGAGGGAGATTTCAGAGACAAGAAATCCTTGAAAGAGAAAGAAGAGGTGGAAGCAAAAGAAAACAAAGCCTTAAAGGAAAAGGACGAAGTCGAATGATTGACAGAGAAAATCCAATTGACAATCCAAAACTTATTCAAAGAAGTCCCAAAGGTACCATTGATCGTCGAGGCCACAGTAGAAGAGAAGGTATCCAATATAAGCACGGTTATCAAGGGGCTCTGACACAATATCAGCGAATTGGAACTACGCGTAGTACCAGGGACACCACCAAAAGAAAGGGAGCACAGATAAAGGACAACCCAGACCTTGGTGGAAAAGATCAAAAGATTAGAACAGGAATGCATAAATATGTGCGATGAAGACACAAGAAAGTGGATAGAGCTTACTAACAACCTGGAGTTGAAATCAATGGAAGAGAAAATAAGGACTATGGAGGAACAAGCACATCAGGCCACTCAGCACGTAATACTCTACCACCAGCAGAAATAATGGCARCACTCTTGTTTAACAGGAAACTATACAATACAGTGAAACAACTAAAGGAATAATAGTGAAAGATCACATAGGAATTATTACCGCAACATGARAAATCCCTCAGGATACTAGAAGAAATAGCTACCATGCAAAGCATTATGACATTAGCGGYGCAAGACACCGAGGCCAAAATTACCATTTTGACAACACAGATGATAGAGGAAATATTAAACAAGGAGGAAAAAGGGACAGTAGAAGTACCAGTAGTGAAKGACACCCTACATAAGTTTACTAAGGCATGGAGGAGTGCGACACAACATGCCTAAGTGACTCAAGATGAGCAATAGGTGAGTGTTGGGGGCTTGTTGGGCAGGTAGTTTTGGGGATGGAATAGTGAGATGAGATGAGGCAYAAGGAAAAGGTGCAGGAAGGGTGAAGTCATAAGAAGATCAAGAAGATCAAGAAAGAAGAGAGAGGAAAAAGGTGAAGACGGGGGATGGGAAAGAACAGCTAGTGCAAAATCTGGGAAAACCAATGTTATCGGACAAATTGGTAAGTGCGGACACAAACTTATCTCCCTAACTTCAACATGAATATAGAACAAAACAATGCAGAATACAAACTTCACCTTAGACTTCATTGTCATATAAACTAGTTCAAAGAGGGACAAATTACATACCTTTTAAATGACGCTTGATCCTCGCTAGTGTCATCCTTGTCACTCCATCTTTGGATTTGCGGGATGGTGAACCTGTTTAAGAATCACAAACCAACAAAGAAATAGAAAAAAGATATATATATATTCTAATGAATTCTATGTATAAGATCAAGGAGTTATACAATAAAAGTAAAGACACCTTTATAGGGAAGAAATGTATGCTTCATTATATTAAATGGAAGTGAAGAATATAACCCATTCCTTGATGTTGCAAGGTCCCTTCCAATGGATCTTTTCTCCAACACACACACCTTTTCTCCAATTCCTTTGATGAAGAATATCAACAATCTGAATTAGAGAGCTAAAGCAAAGCTATCTCCACTATAACCTATAGCAGAATTATTCATGCATAAGAAAGCCTTATCCTTTTCCATAAGAGATCCCTCTTTATATATGGTGAACGAGGCATGGATGAGGAGATCATTAGGATGATCCCACTAAATCATAGAAGCGAGTAAGATCCAAACTGATCGGAGGCCACCTCATCTTCTAAAAGATTACCTTCTAGAACATTTGTGAATTTCACTTCTCCCTTGTTTAAGCATCGTCGCACCCTATGCATAGGCAGCCTACGACGACGCCGCATTCCATATTTGGTGCATCATGCAAAGATCAAGAATTGTCTCACCCAAATCATAGAGAAAGGTATGACTATCTCCTTTGACATAGTTTTTAAGGAAGAAAAGCTAATCCACTTTTCTCATGGAGAAAGTCTCTTTTAGTGTTTTCAGGGAACATGGAAGTGAGTCATGCACATATCGTCAGTTGATCATTGGGGTGACCAAAATAATGTGTAACAGAATGCCCCCCAAAGTATGAAGTTGGAACCTGTGATAGCTGAAATACTTTGTAGAATGTGTGTGTCAAAAACAAGGAGCGCATCAGTCAGGAACCTGCAAACAATCAAGCATCTGCATAATAATATACCATCTTCTGAGGTAGGCATTCCCATACTCAGACTACAAGTGAATATAATCATAAGTTTCAAGTGAGTCATGGCCACTAAACATACATTATGGATCCATGTCATCATGATTCAACATAGCCACGAGAAATACATTGTAGATCTATGCTCTTAAAGAATTCAAATTTGAACATAGCCACGAGACATACACAGTGGATCTATGTGTCAGTACAAACTTATGAATACTCTGTCGCAACCTGGACCGATATGTTGAGATCCAGGTTCTTCATTTCCATCATCCCTAAGTACGAATCTAGCCATGCGATTACAGGTGTCGAAGTCGAACATGGTAGAAACCACTTGATTACCGATCATTAATGAAAATCGTTAACAAGTGTGAGGGAAATCACCATTGATGTCAATGGCTCCCATGGTACTCTAGTACAATCCAACGAGTGTGAATGAATGAGTTGAATTCAAGAACTCAATGAAATATTCCAATCAGAGGCCAATGATGTGAACCCACCGTTGAAAGTGGAGAGACCTTCCATTGAAGCATGCAGGCTCCAAGTTACTAAATGATTTCTAAGTCTTGTTCACGGATAATGAGTTGAAGTCGACAGGAAAAGACTCGTCATAGGAGGGCCTTAATGTATCCCCCATAAATGACACAAAATATGTAACATATTTGAATTAGATAAAAGGATGAAGTGATTCGAAACTGACTCAGGGAAGGTCGACATTGTAGAAAATTTAGAATTGTAGATGGTCAACTCGATATAAGGCTTGTTTAGGTTGGACTTCTCTTGAACATATGAATGACACAACAATTGTCTTGGCAACATTGACTCAAGGAGGACCCAACATATGAACCTATGGATACTCAAATGAGAGACAAATGGATTTCCCAACCCGGGTATAGTGATGAAGGGGGGTGTCATGTTCAAGAGTGACTTTACTGCCACTAACACAAATACAAATACACATTTCTTTCCCAATTTTCCCCTACCATTTCTGGAGAGTACCTCTTTATTTGTACGCAAGCTTGAGGAGGATAACATATTCTTGTAATGTAAGCTCATCCTTCAGATGAGTCCCTCGGACTATGTTTAACGAACCCTAAGAAGGAGTGGTCTGGTCCCATATGGGCCTTTCAATGTTTGTTTTACGAGTCCAAAGTAAGAAAACTCAGTGGTTTTCATGTTTAGAGAGTTTGAAAAACACTTAAAGAAAACTCCAAAATGTCATTTTTCATAATTTAGTCTGACGATACCCAAAAAGAGATAATCTACTGCTCATCATACGTTTTCTTGAAATACTTTTATGAGGGTTCGTTTTTCGTATTATTTTTAAAGGATATTCCATAGGGTTTATTTTTCGTATTACCAATGCGAGTTCGAAAAAGCGATAAAAGGTTACTCGATTTCATTCTCATGGTTTCACGAGCGTGAGAAAGAATTAAGACTGTGCTCAGAGTTTTTCCTAAAAAATCCTAAAAGTATATGTACATAAGAAAAACACACAAAAATGACAAAAAATGGAGGATCCATGTCAAACGTCCCATCCTTAGCTCTTTCAATCTATAATGGAAACACTTTGCAAAGTTCATTAGACTTTAAGGCATAGGTAAAATATTCAAAAGTAATTTAATTTGCAATAAAAATGGTAAAAAGTAATAAAATAGGTCAAAATAACCCATTTACCATTTCATTTTGCAATTTCACCCAAATAGTGCCCAAAACCCTCATTTTCTCCCAAATTTCAAGCATTGATTCTGGAGCGTCTGGTGGACCATTTCGCAAACCGCTTCCGTCAAAAAGGTAATCGCTTGCCCCTTTCTCTTCTCATGGTTTAAAATTTCGTTTTTAATGGTCTAGTTTTGAGTTAAGGTCATTTTTTTGGGAGTCCTTGCTCTTCGAGATCGTCGTAGGCTCATGCTATCATGAACTGTGACAATCCAAAATCACCGTAGGGAACATACGACCAGGGTGTGACGACGTCGCTCTGTGTAAAAGCAAGCCCCTGYGATGACTACAACTCAATTTTTGAAAAAATAAAATGAGTTAGGAAAACTTCCAAGTTTTGATTTTTTATGAATCTAATCATCCTTTGATGTTGCTTGGCAGGTTTTCCTCACTCAAAATGCTCGACTGGAGGGAAATTGAGCACGAGGAAGAAGACTACTTTGACGGGAATGACCTGGGCACTGTCATGGCACTCCAAGAGTGTGGTTTACTCAAAATTTTCAAAGTTCAGGGCATCATAGCCCAACTGAGATTGTTGGAGTATCTAGACCACATGTGGGATGTCAATGAACAAGCCTTTCATGTGGGTGTGCATACACTCACCTTGGAGATAGATGAAATTAACTTTCTGATGGGGTTATCTCATCGAGGCTCTCAGGTATTTCTCTCGGGAAGCAGGGGTGGAGGAGAACCCATGGACTATTATGTTGCACACCACTACATGCCAGGTACATAAAAGCATAGTGGCAAGGTTTTCATTAAGGATGTTCAGAATTTACCATTGAGAACCATCCTCTATACTATCACACAGATGGCAGGGAGTGCGGCTCCCCACATGGCTTTGCAAAGCGACTTTCAGTATGCCATAAAGTGTATGGAGCCTCAGGTCTTCAATTGGTGCGAGGGTCTCTTGAAGAATATGAAGAAGCCACTAACAAAGTGTTGGAATGGTCGGTTGAAATAGTTTGGTTATGGATCCATTTTAGTATCCTTCTTTCTAGAGAGGGTCCCTGTCTTACGTCTATAGGTGGAGTGGGGCATACCTGCTCCACAATATCCATGGATGAAAATATGGGTGGATTTGATGGATCGTCATGGTGGCGTGCCTATAGTCAAATATGACCAAGCTTTCCTCCAGTGGCTAAGAGATCAGCTAATCATGGTGGAGGACTATGCTTACGCTGAGACAGACTTCTGTGGGGATCCTAACTTAGATCTACCCGAGGGATCTCAGTGGGGAGACATAGGTAAGAAGAAAATTTTCATGATATGATGTTTTTGATATTTGAATTATAATTTTTTTTTGTCATTTATCCAAGACTAATCAAGTTCTCTCAATAATGCAGATGTGGTGCCTTATCGTCCTCTGAGATCATCTCCTATTCAAAGGCGATGAGAGATAGTTGTTGTGGCGGGTCGAGGAGTAGTTTTTGAGGATCTCAAGGAGATCGATAATAACCTAGAGGGATTAACCATGAACATCCCTGATATCACGGTGTACGAACTTCCTCGGTGCTACCAATGCCATACAGATGGTGTATCAGCATCTATTGATCGACTACTCCGTAGAGTGGCACGAACAGTCATTTGTTACAACTAGAAGCATCCATGATGATTTTGTATATGAATCCATGAGCTTCACTATTTTTATATTTTGGTCTTAGGACAAATACTTTTTGTAACTTTTGACGTATTAATATAAAGTTCCTACCGGCTTACTTGTATTTTTTTTTAAATGTGTGTTTGGATTTATAAATGGCGCAAATGTCTATCTAACACATAATTAGCCAATGCATCTGTCAATGTGTTTAGACATCTAGGAATATGTTGATACTCAATATAATCAAAATGTCTTTCCAAGAGGCAAATTCTTAAGTATACCTGTAACAATGTCGGACTTCGGATGGAATAAATGTTACTCAATTGTAGCACTACTAACTCTGAATCAAGTCGTACAATAAGATGATGGATGCCAAATTAAATGGAATCAATTAATAATTCGATAATTTCACTGTATTCTGCGATATTATTAGTTGCACGACCAAGGAAAACACTGTGTACACTGATCAACTCATTCGTAGGTGCATAGATTGCCCATGCATCAGATGCTAGGTTTTGAGTACTGCGACTAGCACTATCAGCAAATCCAATATAGGGTAGCGAAGACACCAACATCTGGAAACCAAGCACAATGCAAGGTAAGCAACTAAAAGGCGGAACAAAAAATGAAAAAATCACACTAGAGTATGATACACTAAAAATACAAAGCACTCATGCAAAAATAGTTTAAGCATAGTACTTCATCAAGTAAATCCCATTTATGGGTTCACTCAAAGGAATTTCATCATAATCTTCCAGCTCATAAGCACCTTTCTCCAACACTCGTTTAATGATATAAGGACCACGCCAAATGGGCTCAAATTTACCGGCCCCTAATAAGTCACGATCATGGTCATAAAGGAGAACCAAATCACCCTCATAAAAATGAGTGGTTTGAAATTCTTTTTGTATCGATTTTTGACACATTTCTTTTGAGTTTTAATGACTAAAGTAGCATCATGGCGAGTCTCATCTAATTGAATCAAATACAAGAGACGCTCCTCTTCAGCAAAGGTGTTAGGGAGAAGTTCGACAACTAGTTTCAAAGATGGGATTTCACATTCAATCGACATAATATCTTCGATACCATATACTAACTAGAAATGTGTGAACCCTGTCGAAGATTTAACAGATGTCTGATAGGCCCATAATGCCGAGAAGAGCATCGTGTGCTAGCTTGAATTGTGAATTCCTACCATCCATCGAAGCATAGTAGTGAGAACTTTGTTGATTGCTTCAACCTGGACATTGGCCTACGGATAGTAAGGTGTTGAGTTTTCATGTTGAAGACCCAACCTCTCGGTAAGTTCAGACATCATGAAATTGCAAAAATGACTACCATGGTCAGTGACGATGGCTTGAGGGACACAAAATATAGTAATGATATGATTGAATATGAAAAATGCTGCAATTTTATTGGTGTTATCAAATGTAGGCATCGCCTCGGCCCATTTAGTGAAATAATACACAATTACGATAATGTATCCATGCCCCTCGACTGAGTGAGGGTTACATGTCATGAAGTCAATTCCCCATTTAGTGAATGGACCAACGAAAACTACAGGGTAAAGAGGAGAAAGATGAGATCGGATCTTATTGTTATACGTTTGACAAGCATGGAATTTATGAATGACAGTAATGCAATCCTTAAACAACGAAGGCCAGAAGTAACTAGCTCTTAAGATATTTTGGGAAGTGGCATACCCAGACATATGACCACCACATGCTCCGGAATGACAGTCATTCAAAGCTTTCTTGGCTTCATCATAGGTTAGACATCGTCAAAATATGAAATCAATACCACGATGGTAAAGGGTATCACCAAGGATAATTTATTGACAGTCTTGATACCGAATACAATGACGATCTACACAAGAAAGATCGGGTTGAAAATTTTGGGTTTGGAGATAAATGATAATTTCTCCATACCATATGTTGTCAGAACTGATTAGAAAGAGAGACTCATTAGGAAAGGAATCCTCTGCCACAGTTTCTGTCTCAGCAGAGGGAAGGTCACATATCAACTCGGCAAAAATAAAATATTTCTTTGACTTGGCTTGTTCAAACTCCAAATCAAACTCCTGAAGAATCACTATCCATTTGGATTATTTTCCCCCAAAAATTTTCGAGTAAGGATGTGTTGCATAGGGTTGCAATCGGAAATGATTGTGGTTTTTTGAAATAAGATATAATGACAAAAACGTTGAACAACTTGAACAACTACCAAGGCAAGTTTCTCCACATGCATATATTTGGTTTCGGTGGTCATAAGACTCTAACTCAAATAGTAGATAACATGTGAATCATGTGAATCATCCTCTTGGACTAGAGCCATAGCGATGGTAGAGTTCGAAGCAGCCAAGTATAAGAAATAATATCGACTATAATCGGAAGGAAATAAGAGTGGTGTACGGGTTAAGGCAAGTTTAAAAGCTTCAAAAGCTTTGTTGGCAAGGTCGTACCATACAAAATCGTGACCCTTCTTGATAAGTCGAGTAAAAACTTTCGTTAATGCAGCATAATTGGGGATGAATCGACATAAAACGTTTGCCTTCCCTTGCAAACTTTGGAGTTGGTGTAAGGTAGAAAGAGGAGGAAAATTGAGAATAGCTTCAACCTTCAAAGGCTCCATCCTAATCCCATGTGTAGAAACGATAAAACAAAGAAGTTATCTTAACTCCACACAAAAAATGAATTTATGTGAATTAAATCGTATGCGATAATAGCGACAGCGTAGGAAAATGGCTCAAAAGTTTGTCAGGTGATCTTGGCGACGCATGGAATGTACCGGTAAATCATCTAGGTAAGGTTGTGTAATGTGATTAATATCATGAAAATCATAAGACATAGTGCGTTGCAAAGTCGCACCAGCATTCTTGAGACCAAAAGGGATTTTCTAGTATGCAAAGGTTCCCCAAGGGAAAATAAAAGCAGTCTTATGTTGATCCACGGGTAAAATATTGATTTGATTATAGCCAGAGAAACCATCCAACAAAGAGAATATTTCACTCCCAACACAGTCGTCAACGATCTGGTCGATGAAAGGGGTTGGCTAATTATCTTTGGGGCAGTCCTTTTTTATATCCCTATAATCTACATAGACATGGATCGTGCCTTGTTTTTTCATAACTGGAACAAGATTTGACACCCAATCAATCAAAGCCACATGATAGACAAAATGAATTTAAGAAGTTTTTCAACTTCGAGTTTAATAGAAACAACTTTGTGTGGATGTACTAGGAAAAGTCTCTATTGAACAAGTTTAGAATCTGGGTAAGTCTTAATCTCATTTATAACAATATATGGATCAATTCCAGACATCTCTTCATAACTCTAGGAAAAAATGTCACAGAATTCTTGGAAAAGAGCTTTGTAAATTCAGATCTCATCAGCAAAACATGAGGCACCGATATGAACATTTTCCATGATTCCAGGTTTAATTGAAATATCTATAGGGATGGTGGGTGAAATGTTACTCATGTTCCCTTCATACAAAACATCGTATATTGGTTTAGGAACATGGGAAATAGTAACAACAGTAGATGGATTTGAAATCCATTGGTAACTCTCTACGGTCTTGGGTTCCAAGAAGAGAATAGAACGATGATTCACATCGTCCCATGGGGTATCTTCCATGTACATAACTGTCATGATCATCTCATCGGTGTGAAACACCACGTGAAATGGATCTGGAGACATTTCTAAGAGAGAATGAGGAGAATGATTTTCTGATTGAATAACTTGATAATCCAATTCTAATGGACTTAAAGGCATTCGATCGTCGTAACGAAGACATTCGTCAGAGCTAGGTACTATCCAAGGGTCATAAGACTCAGAGATTTCGCCAACAGTGGTTGAGATCATGTTAATATAAGTGACAAAAGGAGTAGGAATATCGGGTGGTGGAATGGGGAACTTACCCGCTAACAATGAATCCTTTAGAAGACCCACACCGACATTCTCATAACTGGGAGGTGTTTTCACAATGAAAGGTACATTACTAGTACGTGAATAGGAGTTAAAGAAGGCAAGTTGATCGAAAGTAACAACTTTTCCTTGGTGAGGGAAACATATCACATGAAAAAGAGTAGAAACAATTGCACACATAGAATCAATCCAACTACGACCAAGTAGAAGGTTGTAATCGAGAGGTACATCGAAGACCTCAACAGTAACCACTTTGCCTTCTAACATAATAGATAATGAGGGAAGAACACCATAAGTTTTAAACCCTGTACCATTAAAATATTTTAGAGTATTGTGTGACTCAGTAAGGGCAAGAGAGCCAATGGATTTCCAACAAGTGACAGACATGACACAAGTCGAGGATCCTTCATCAATAACGGTTTGACAAATATTCTTATTTTCCACAATGACTTGTATTGAAACGCTAATTAAGGAGGGAGCCTTGGAATATGATCTTCCAAGTCAAAGATTATTAAGTTCGTATCGGTAGGATAAATTCCACCAATAGCCTTTAACAGTGCCTTTCGTTGTGTAGGACAACTTTGAAGGACTTCAAGAGTCGACATCGCAGAAGGTGCATGTGCAAGATCTTCTACAATATTGTAGTTTTCAGTGGAACATGCGTGAGGATTAAATGACCACTTACGAACAATGCCCTTAGGAGGAGGGCGAAGAACTATATCTAGAATCAGTCGTTCGAGATGAAGAGGATCATTGGGAGGTGAAGTCAATGGAGGAGGTTGAACCAATGGAGGTGGTGAATCATCAAATTTCTCTTTCGAAGGAGAATAATCTTTGGCTCGAGTAGCCACTGCAGCTTCATTCTTCTTGGAGTCACCAATACACATAAGTACATAAGATGTGGTAGAGGAATAAGGTTGGTCATGAATGACCAATTGGGCATGCTGCTTAGAAGGAAAAGGTTGTGACAAAATGGCGAGTGTAGGAGGTGTCCATGTTCCTTGCAGTAACTTACTAACCTCATCATGTCGTGGACAATCTTTCATATAATGATCCTCACCACAGATAAGACAAGGATAACAATGTTTTCTCTTTTCTTTATCACCAGCGGGTTGAGTCTTGGGTTTATTGGATTATTGATTATTATTTTTATCCTCTTTATTCTTACCCTTCCCTTTGTTTTTATTTTGATTTTTACCGATAGGTGTAGATTGAACCGTATTAACCTCAGAGGTTTTACCAGGACAAGGAGTCAGAGGAGGAGTATTTTGTACATTAGCAGTAGTAGATTTTGGATTGGAATGATTGGCTTGTTTAGACTAAGTCTCAGCATGAAAAGTTCCAATCACACCATCAGTAGCATGAGAAGCTACTGGAGGTGTTGGGTTTGGATTTGTAGACGGACGACGAGCATTAGGGATCAAGTCATATAGTGTGCTCATTTGTGAATAAACGAGATCCAAGTATTGAGCACGACTAATCGGCTGCTCTTCAGTGATGACACTACCCATGGCGACATCTCGGGCTATAGGACCGATGAGTGATTTTGTAAACGACTCAACCAATAGTTGATCAGGAAGGAGAACTTTGATTAATCATCTTCTCCTCCTCCACTTGTGAATATGATCAGAAATGTGAGCAGAAGAGGATTGTTTAAATGAACTCAAAATTCTGGTTCCTATCGCATATCGTATCGGTAACTAGTAATGCATTAAGAAATCCATAGCTAAGGTGTTGAAATCATTGAAGAATCCTCATGGAAATCTAATATACCATTTGGTTGTCAAACTCATCATATTTCGTTGGAAAAGATGTAATCTAATGGAGTCGTCCATCAAAGATTTGGATGAACACCAAAGATGGAATGTCATGACGTGATTATTTGGTTCTTCCCTTGATATACCGTCAAACTTAGGAATGTCTGATGGTAACTTGGCAGGTATGACCGACCAATAAGGAGAATGCAATATAGGATCATTCAAAATCCTAGATAAATATGGTAAATCCAAAGTAGCAAGAAACTACAATTGTTTGTTCACTTGAGGAAACTAGTAATTTTGAGGGGGTGGTCCCATAGGTATACCAATAGAACCATAAGCAGTCTGTAGATAGTTAGAGGGTCCTGTCAAATTCAGTGGTGGAGGGTTTTGAGTCAAATAGAAAACATTAGTTGGTTGATTGGGTATGCTTCCTTGGAAAGGAGTATTAGACTGAAAATCTTGACCCCAGGTAGGATTCATAGAGCCTGGATATGGTTACCCGGGATTAGGGGATACAAAAGAATTAACTTGAGGATTTTTCCCCTCGGGCGGTTGTTGATTTCCTTGGAAAGGAAAATTCCAAGGTTGAGATTGTAATCCAGGGATATATTTCTCATACACTGGGTTATGACCTCCAACTTGGGGTTGCCCCCCAACTTTAGGTTTCCCCCCAACTTGAGTTTGGCCTCCAATAGGAATTTGAAAACCAGAAGCGATAGAATGACTTGTGCCTCCAATTTGATTGGAGAAACTTGGGCCGGACTATTACATCCTCCAAGTGGAGGTGGAGAAGGAACACTAGGCCCCCCTGAGAGAACCTGGGTAGGTGTAGGAACAAAACTACTAGCAACATTATACCCAGGAGGAACAAAAATATTAGGCCCTCCGGATGGACTCTAGGTAGGATTAGCAATAGAAGTATTCAGAGCGTTATACTCAGGTGGAAGTGATGGATTTGATATAAGAATAAGTGGTGTTCCAATAGGATCTTGAGTGATTACTGGAATTCCGGCAAAAACAAGCATAACTTGTGGGACCATGGTAGAGCTAGCGAGCTGGAGAGGAAAAATTGTATGAGAATGAACCAACAATTGGTCTAAGACTGTGACAAAATTACTRGTTGTGCCAGTAAAATGATCTAAAGGTATTGTATAATAAATGGAAGTCATGGGTGTATTTGATTCCATAGGTTGATTACAGGTCCTCAGGCATAGGTGACTCATTCCTAGTTTATCAAAAATATTGTGTCCCGAAGAGGTCCTCCAAAGAGAATGAACACGGACAGAGCTAGGATTAAAAATTCCAGCAGTATGAACCGAAGTTCTAAATGATTCACTTTGGAAGGGTGGATCATCTACACCAGACTCTGTGTGAGGTCCAATAGGTATTCTAGTATAATCTTTAGCAACAACATCTCCCGATGAATTTATCTAGAGAAAAAGTGGATCTTGTACAACACTCAATGGAAGTATTGATTCCTCCAATGGAGTAGAACTTCCGATCTCAGAGGCTACGTCATTATTGACTACTCCTTCAAGAGAACCCTCTTGTGAGTTAGGAAGCAAAGGAGAGTATTCTTCCAAGTCTTTCGGAGTTAACCCTTACATCCTACGTGAACGGCGAGGGCCGATGTTTGACACACCAAATAAAGAATGAAAGAAATCTATGGCCAACTAGAGAAACAAACGGCACTCACTAATAAAATCTAGATATCAAACATGCAAACAAACCTTCTTATTTCGAAGTCACTAGTTGGTGATGAAATCCAACGTCGTGAAATCAAGACAAGAAGGGGCTGGGATAAAACGGGTGGAAAAGTTATGTTGACGACTTGCTTAACCGACTTACACCCTGGTGCAAGAACCCACACATAATCGTGGGTATACCCTCCAAGGAGCCCGAGTGAGTTTGGCCAACGTCGATTCCAGGTACCATGAAGACTTTCCCCTCCACAGTCACCTCTTGTAAAAGACTCTAAAGAGATAGGCCACTAAGGTTACCAATTACGACAATGATGCTTGGGGAAGCAGTCGATGGTCTGATCCATGCTCAAGGGCAGGGTATCTAAGCCCAAAATCAACTCAAGAAGGTCCCCACATGATTTTCTTCTCAAGTGACCCCCAATAATATGTGCAATCTTTGCACTAAGACCAACAAAGCAGGGTGAGTAACTCTGTCGACCCTAATGCGACCTCGTGATTGACCCTTGTGTTAGAAGGGCTTCCCAGAACAAAATGTAGCAAGTGGATTTGAACTCTCCCTATCACAAGATACTATTGTGTGTTTTAATGCTTTGGAGAGTGTGCCTCACAACCTATTCCAAAGTGTTATCCTATCTAATGTTGGTGTATAAAATTTCTAGAAAATAAAATTTGCTAATAAATTTTAAAATTACACTGTATTTTAATGGTTGTTGCTTACTCAAAAGGGAAATGGAAATGAAACTGATGATGTATTTGACCTTGACCCAATAAAATGCAAAAAGAGATGATATGCAATCGTTTCATTCAATGAACTCTAATTACAATAGGGAGAAGGTGTCTCTTTCCATAATACAAAAATTACAAAGCACAATTCCTCAATCTTTGAATGATATGGATTCCAAACAATAAAAACTACTAAATCTTCCAATTTCCTCTTTTCGACAAATATTTGAATGCAAAAGATTTCTTACGAAGACTACTAAAAATAAGAATAAACTTCAATCCTTTCCTTTTCAAATCAGAATAGAGACATAATCCAAAAAGAAATAATGGTCCAAGAAGATCAATGCGCTCTCAACACTATTTCCCAAATCAAACTCATAATGCAAGCAAAAAATGAAAAGATAAGAAAACTATTTGTTGAATGCAAACAAAAATTGTTTCTTAATAAAAAACAATCCAAAACTTAAAATCAATCCAAAAATCAAAATAAATCAAGAAAAACTTATCAAGCAAGCACTAAGAAACAAAGCCTTGAGATTATACCCTTGCAATAAGAAGTAAAAAATAAAATTTACAAAGCTTATGAAGAACACTCTCAATTCTTGAAAATCAATCAAATTGAGGCTTAAAAGATGCAAATCAATCATTCACCAAAGATAAAAGTTCAACCTAAGAAGTAAAGACAAATCTGGGCAAAGAAAATAAAATTGGCTATCACTCCAACAATTCCTACAGGAATCGTCGCAGGTTGCAGAAAGGTAGAGTGCGACAATGTAGGATCGTCGCAAGCTAAAAGTAAGACACAGTGCAACGTGGTCACCCTAGTTCACACAAGGAGAGTGGGACAATGAATAATCGTTGTAGGCTGAAAATAAGACACAGTGCGACGATGTCTAAATATAAGGAAAATTTGGAAGAATGACAAAGTTTCTCAATTAACTTTCAGAACCAGGGAGTCAAGATGGATCACCCACAGACTCTAAGAATGAAATTGATCAAAAGAAGGTAGGCTAAATGAAAATAAGAAGAAAAAAACCAAAAGAAGTCGATCCCCAGTATGGTTTCCAATATTTTTATCGGACAAATCGGTAAGTGCGGACACAAACTAATCTCCCTAACTTCAACAGGAAGCTAGAACAAAACAAGGCAGAATACAAACTTCACCTTAGACTTCATTGTCATATAAACTAGTTCAAAGAGAGACAAATGACATACCTTTTAAAGGACGCTTGATCCTCTCTAGTGCCTTCCTTGTCGCTCCATCTTTGGATTTGTGGGATGGTGAACATGTTTAAGAAGCACAAACCAACAAAGAAAGAGAACAAATATATATATATATTCCAATGAATTCTATGTATAAGATCAAGGAGTTATACAATAAAAGTAAAGACACCTTTATAGGGAAGAAATGTATGCTGCATTATATTAAATGGAAGTGGAGAATACAACCCATGCCTTGATGTTGCAAGGTCCCTTCCAATATCTCTTTTCTCCAACACACACACCTTTGCTCCAATTCCTTTGATGAAGAAGATCCACAATCTGTCTTAGAGAGCTAAAGCAAAGCTATCTCCAGTTAGCATAATTATTCATGCATAAGAAAGCCTTATCCTTTTCCATAAGAGATCCCTCTTTATATAGGGTGAAAGAGGGATGCATGAGGAGATTAGGATGATCCCATTATATCAGAGAAGCAAGTAATATCCAAACCAATCGGAGGCCACCTCATCTTATAGAAGATTTCCTTCTAGAAATTTTGTGAACTTCACTTTTCCCTTCTTTAAGCATCATCGCACCTTATGCATAGGCAACCTATGGCGACGCTACAGTCCATATTTGGTGCAGCATGCGATGATCAAGCATCGTCACACCCCAAGCATAGAGCAGGGTGTGACGATCTCCTTTGACATAGTTTTTTAGGAAGAAAAGTTAATCTACTTTTCTCATGGAGAAAGTCTCTTTTAGTGTTTTCAGGGAACATGGAAGTGAGTCATGCACATATCGTCAGTTCAACACTGGGGTGACCAAAATAATGTGTAACAACCAGTCGAGCATGAGTTGTATCCAACTCATAATGAGTTGTTGCCAACCAGGCATGAGTGGTAGCCAACTCATTATGATCTAGAAAACTATCGTGAGCATAATGTATAAAACATGTAAAGGATATGCAAGTTGAGGGGATTTGGTGAGTTCGAGAGAGGAAGAGAGGGTTTCAGAGTAAAGAACATTATAAATAATTTTTAGATGTAAAGCGAATTGTATATTTACCACCCATTGTAGCACAGAGTGCAACCAAGATCCTTGAATATAATAAAGAAGCCAACCTTTTGTGGATGTAGACCGTAGTTGGGTGAACCACAATAAATCTGTGTAGAAATGTATGCTTAGAGATGATAATCCATGAAATTTGTGTATAATTGTATGCCTAGACATGTTACTCCAAGGATTTAATGAGAATATTTGGTTATCTTTGATGTTGTCTATGATATAATGGTGCGCAATACCCATGGTTGTATGTTTAACTCCTAAATGGTATATGTGAATGTGTACATGTATAATTTAGTAAATATCGGTATGACTGAGCAGGTTTCTGATCTTTCCTTCACTGCTACAGAATCTTGGTTCCTAGAGTTCCATAAAGATACCTCAGGTGAGACTTCTCCTGCATGCAAGTGATGCTGAAAGGGTTGGTGTATGTAGGTTTTTGACAGACTAAGTAACTTGAACCCGGGGTCTTAAGCATGCATGTGTGCACGCGCCAACAAGCAGACTGGTCTTTTTCAAGTGGAAGTGGTTTACGAATGATCCATATTGGATCATTATATTGTTTGGAATATGCATCGATCCTTTCAGAGTTGAAACAAATTGGAGGAACCAACTTGCAGGTCCATTTTAGTGGCAGATCCAAGTTCAAAAAATTGGGGTTCATATCCTTTTGGGGCCATTTTCAGTCATCAAATGGAATTTTCTGTGGTTAAAAATATCCCAACATATCTCGGACCCTTTGATTATATTCTACACATCGAGAGATTTCCAACGGTACAAAAATCACATCAATCAGAGCTCGTATCCAAATTTTATTCCTCCCGCAAGTTGACCTACCATGTTGACCACCATGGAATGGTAGGATTCCACGTTAACCCTTGTTACTCATGTATATGGGGCTAGCCACGTATGTAATTTCAAGAATATTCTAGAAGTTCCAAAACCCTATCACAATTGAGGGTTAAGGAAGTCAAAACCCTACCCCTAGATGGCTATTGGGCTATGTTAAATATCAGGCCACTAGGAGGAGAAGGGGTTCCATTATTTTGCATTGTCTCTTCTTCCATAACTGAGAAAAAACATCTAAGAGTAGTATTTTTTGAGCATAACAGAAGAGGATATATTTTGTAGCATCCATACATGCCACAAGTCAAAGGAAACTCCACAGAGTGCATATTTTTATGTACTTGCATCATTTCTATATTAGAGAAAAGAGAGCAGAGAAACCTCACCTTCTAGTTGGGTTTTCTCTCGTATCGGGTTTCCTAGGTCATATCTTATGTCTATTGGTGGATGGTGTTTGTATTTTATTGTTCTATATTCTCCACATTTTAGATATTTCAATCACGAGATAAAATCAGTAACTAAATATTTTTGAGATCTAAAGGAAAAATAACCTTAATAGCAAATATTATAGTATTTTATTAGATCTATTGTGACGAAATGTTTGAGTGGAATATCCACGACATTTTACAGATCATATTAGTATCAGAGAGAGTTTTTATTTTGGGTATTTTTGGGAAGTTGTAGGATCAAGGAATCAACTTAAAGATAATTTGTAGAAACCCTAGCCATGCCTGACGCTTTTTTTCATAATAACCCTCGAGATCCAGTAGAAGAGAGATTTGAAAAGTTGGAAGTGTAATTTGTTGACAGTAGTCACAATATGAACCTCCTCATGGTGGTTCTAACAAGCAAGATTGGACCATTCAGAGATGATGGAGGCTCTAACTCAAAGATCAAATCGAAGGGGAAATTAAGAGATCGAGAAGACTCTAGAAATGAGTCGTGGAAAGAATCTAAGAAAGAGTAGTCAAGTTTGAGTGCCATTAAATTTTCATATTCCCTATTAAAGATGGAAGAAAAAGTAGACATAAAGACATACCAAGGTGAGATCGATGCATTAAAACTAAATCATTGGAAACAA
Organism: Picea mariana; assembly: GCA_032191745.1. Lineage (NCBI taxonomy): Eukaryota > Viridiplantae > Streptophyta > Pinopsida > Pinales > Pinaceae > Picea > Picea mariana. Next base: position 138,138 of record JASDQU010012668.1, on the reverse strand, counting down.
CTAGAAGTTTATTTTAGCATTCACCATATAGATGAAGGGCATAAGATTTCATTTTCTAAATTGAAGTTATAGGGCCATACTTTAACCTAGTGGGAAATCCACACAGAAACACTTAGTTTGGAGGGTGATCCACCAGTAACTAGGTGGGAGGACTTCAAAACCCCCATCAAGTCTCAATTCTACCCTATCAGGTATGTATATGACCAATGGATTCAATGGCACTACTTCAAGCAGAGGCAGGGGAAAAGTGTACATGAGTACACCAATGAGTTCAAAAACATGGTCATCATGCTCGATATCTCTCCCAAGAACCCAAATGTACTCCTCAAGTATCTAGGGGGTTTACGCAATCATCTACAAAATAAAGTGATTCTCTTCAAGACAAGGACAGTGGATGAATCATGTGTACAKGTGMAATACCTAGAAAACAAAGACCAAACAAAAGGGCATCCAAGTGGTTCAAAGAAGAAATACCATGAGGAAGCTTCCAAGGAAGGGAAGAAGAAGTGGAAAGGGGGAAAAGATAAGAAGACAACAACCACTACTCATCATAKCAAATATCCCAGCAACCATTGCAATCATTGCAACATTGATGGCCACACCGAGGGAAAATGCTAGAAACTACATCCAAAGAAAAACCCAAAGAACTACAAGAAGAATGAAAAGAAAATGAACCTTCTAGCAACAAATTCAAACAATCAGGTTGAAAGTAGCTCAGATGTGGATGAAAATATTGTCTTCACATCTGTGTAGAAGAAGGTGAATCTAAGTAGACTTCATCACCAGGAAGAGAAGGAGACGACCAAGCTCATCCACGTCAATATCCAGATCAAGAAGACCAAGATAGATTCTCTATTTGACTCTAGCTCACATGTTAATCTCATAGTAGTGGATCTGGGAAAGATCTCACTATTTGGCTATTGTATGATTTTTCATAGGAGTTGTTTGGCAAATTATATGTGATAATTTCCATTACATTTAATGCTAACCTGGTGGTTTGTAAAATTAGAGGTGCAATCACAAGAAATGCAAGAACATATCCTATTTTATCCTATGCTAGCCTATGTTAGCAACTAATTTAGCAAAAACACAATTTAGAGGGAAATAAATGAAATCGAATGACCTATCATTAAGGATACCAATCTAAAAATAAAAGGTGTATTCAAATCATAAAACAATTTAAGAAAGTCAAAAGGAAATTTTAGACATCTAAATATTGCATTCATAGATTTATATCAAGATGATCAAGGGAATTACATACTATGTCTAGATGTTTGATCTACACACAAATATGTTTTCTTATGAGATCTTGTTTAATCAATGAATGCTTAAGACTTCAATGTATGAGTGAAGCAAGATACTCAAGACTAGAAATTAAACCTATGAACAATGATTAGTTCAATAGTTTGAGGTTTCATTAATGGTACTCAGTGAAAACTTTCACTTGAGGTTTAAGTGTTCATGCACTTGAGAGCTGATTAACTTATCAAACTAAATGAGTTACAATTATCGCACTTTAACTTTTATGAGAATGCATACGATTCAAGATACAACCAAAATCAGTCAATAAAAGGGTTGAAATATTTTAAAATGTTACTGACCTAATCTTGGAATGATGATCTTAGAAAGGTAAACGATGGAATCTATAAACTCACAAACTAAAGATGCAAATTACTATGTCAAATGTGACAAGTCCTTATTGGTGGAACCGCACTCTTGCATTCAGATTATTTATCTCTATGCAATTATGACTCATGGAGATTATTGTTATTCATTTTACAATATGCATTTATTTAGAATTAAATAAAAAAAGAATCAAATCATAACCAAGTATTGGCCTATTAAGACCTTCTCCTAAGCAAGGCTCGAGGTACTCTCTTCCACCTAAGTGTTCCTCTACTCTCTGAGTGATGAGTTGATCTCTCAAGACTCCCAATCACCATAACAAGCCAAAATCCTTGGAATTGTATTAGCATAAAATGAAGACAACAAATAAAGCTTCAAACTAATTCAAATCAAATAACGATCACCATAATACATTTCACCATAATGATTGAAATCAAATAACTGCCACCTAATGTAAAGAACAGAGCTGAAATAAAATGAAAGGAACAACAATCAAACTATAATTGAAATGAAATAATCACACAAAGCTAATCTATAAAAAAAAATGGAAATAATAGAGAATTACTTAGATCAAGGGGTGCTTCCCAACCTGGGAAATGCACCTAAGGGACTAAATCAGATCTAAATACTCAATGGATCAACAAGAATAATCAACATTTCATTAAGATCAAAACCCTATTTACAAATCAACAACCGACTCTCTTGATTTATAATATAGTGATAAGTTCTCTACCATACAAACTTTATGATTGATTCATATTCTCTACACCTTTATTTATACATTAAAATCACTCTGGGAAGGATAGAATCAAATCCCCCAACTCAGAAATCAAATTTGACAACTTTAGGAAAAATCTCAAAAATTTGGGTTTTACATCAATTTGGACAAATTTGTGTTAAAGATATAACCTTATCTCCTAAACCATCCCTGATTTTGAAACCCGGCTCATGTCTTACTCAATTTATTATACTATGAACAAAACCCATGTCTTGGATTTTTCAAATTCGACCTCATCTACATGAATATCGAGGCAGAAATTGATTGTCTGGAATTTTCTGCTAATTTGGGTTGAAGTAGACCCAGATTAGAAAATCGAAGATCTCTCCCAAACCTTGCATGTTATTGAAAATATACATATGTATCAGCTAAATGACATCATTCTACACAAAACCCATGTTCCATAATTTTGATATTTATGTTCATTTGCCCGCAAATTGCGTCGAAGTGTTGTTGTTATTTCTAGTACAATTTTGACCCATCCTTTGACCTTGAGCTAGAGGCTCACACATGTGACCTAGGATTGAACTAAAGAACACACACCATGCTAATATCTATATCTTCAAACTCCATATGACCAAATCCTAGTTGGAGAGGTGGAAGTATGCCAACGAATGATTTCAGATACAGGAACTGAACTATTGGTACATGAACTGAACTACATTAAATTGTGGCTACTTCATAAACTGTTATTAATAAAACTATGATATAATTATCTTTAATCACTAAAAACATAGAAAAATTATTAATTAACCATGTGGGATGTATAATAGTGAATAATGATGTTTAATGAAGGTTTATGGCATAGATGGACAAGGATTATTGGAGAAATAGTTTAATAACATGACTTTATTGGGCGGAGAAATATGAAAACAATGGAGCCCAATGGGAGCCATGGAGGATTCACCTTGTTTACCAATACCTTGTCATGTTCATTCATAAAGGGGGTTTTTAAATTATGAAAAATAAATATTTTTCACAAAAGGATTTTGGGAGGTATTTATCAATATCTAGTGAAATTAGGGATATTCTTTGATATCCCATGAATGCATGTTCTATGCCATAGGTTCACTAAGTGAATAACCCATGATAGGAGCATGGTATTTGGTAAATTACTTGGCCAAGCATGGGATCATATTTATACTTGGTAGTTCTAAATAACTATTTAAGGGAAGGTTTAAAAAGAGCTTTTGTTTTATTTTTCATTAAAATATTGGAAATATGATCAGTGATGTCGTGGATGAAGGGGAGATAAAAAAGAGCTATATGTGGGGAAGAGGGAGGAAAGTTTTTTATTTAGGATGGAGGGATGATCTAAAGGATTTATTGATTTGAGTGATAGAGTAACCATTGGCCACCATAGTTTTAGTAAGATGGGTTTTTTCTTTTTCAAGGAATTGGGGGGCAAAGATTTGAATGGCTTGAGTTACCATAGTTTTAAGAACAATGGATTTTTGGGTTGGGTGATGGTAAGAGTGGGAATTAAGGTATCTTTTGGTGTGAGTATTTTTCCTATATACTTGGTGGGTAAGGGTACTATTAGGATGGATGGGAGACGAGAACATAGAAGAGAGTTTTTATTTTGAATTTTCATAGTAAAATATATATGGCGGAAATGTCATTGAGATGGTTAAAGAAAGAGTTCAATGAGGGAATGATCAATGTTATTTATTCATTTTATTAATATTATATTATTCTCCAATGAACTTCTCTTAATTTCAATATTTTTTCCAACAGTTATCGAGTTCTCATATTTATTTTAAACCCTTTATCTAGCACTCTTTTCATTGTCATTTCAACTTTTTTTCCCTAATGATGGGTGGAACCTCCACTTGAAACGTTGGATGTTTCGTAAAATCCCTCTTAGTTTACTTCTAGAAAGTTTAAGCAATAATTTTTATAATACTTCTTTTGGATAAATCAAACCCCAAAACACTTAGGTTTAAAAATATATAAATAAATAAGAACTTACAATATACAATATATGACTAGCTACATTTTATATCTGAGTCCATTATTTTCACTTGTGTTTCTCACTACCTTCTATATATTTTTTGTAAAGTATCAAAACCTAGGTCCATGGCGAAGAGCCTTGAGGCAAAGGAACGAAATTCCATAATTTTTTCAAATCCAAACCATGTTATTTTGTAAGCAAAACCTTTCAAAAAACCACAATTTATATTCATAACACGTGTTAAAAAGACATAAAATATATATCAATGTCTATTCAAAATTAGGTTAATTTCTACACTAAAAAATAAATAAACTTCTCCAATCTCCTAGACTTGACCCATATGGAATAAAGTTAGTATAACATAACAATTCTCCAAAATAAGGAATAAATAAAAAATGGTTTGATGAAATTCTAAATCTTCAAAATGGCTTCAAGACACTTGTTGAGAGGACAATGTAACCATCCAATGATTCCTCCATCTTAAATATCCCATCGTAAATATGTTGACCCTCCTTTAAGAGTCCATCAACTTTGTATATTCAATTCTTTGATAATATGTGTAAAAGATATACTTTTAAAGAGCTTCACTTGCTCTACTTAAGACTTGAGAGTAAAATTTTGAATATGGCTTTCCCTTCTCATCCACTTTATAACAAGAAGTGAATTTCGATAAACCTTTATCCTTTCAATCCCTTTCTCTAAAGAAAAATTTATAAGGTTTAAAAAGAGATTTTGTATTATTTTTCATTAAAATATTGGAAATATGATGAGTGATGTCATGGATGTAGGGGAGATAAATAAGAACTAGAGGTGTGGAAGAGGGAGGAAAGATTTTTTTTATTTAGGATGGAGGGATGATGTGAAGGGTTTATTGATTTGAGTGATAGAGTAACCATTGGCCACCATAGCTTTAGTAAGATGGGATTTTTGTTTTTCAAGGAATTAGGGGGAAAAGATTTGAATGGTCTAAGTTACCATAGTTTTAAGAACAATGGATTTTTGGGTTGGGTGATGGTGAGAGTGGGAATTAAGGTATATTTTGGTGTGAATCTTTTTCTTAAGACTTGGTGGGTAAGAGTACTATTAGGATGGATGGGAGATGAGAACATAGAAGTTTTTATTTTGATTTTTCATAGTAAACTAGATATGGGGAAATGTTGTTGAGATGGTTAAAGAAAGAGATCAACTAGGGAATGATCAATGGCATTTATTCATTTTATTAATATTTTATTCATATATTATTATTCTTCAATGGACTTCTCTTAATTTTAATAGTTTTTCCAATAGTTATTGAGTTCTCATCTTCATTTTAAACCCTTTAAATAACACTCTTTTCATTTTCATTTCAACATTTTGTCCCTCATGATGGGTCRAACGTCCACTTGAAATGTTGGACGTTTCATAAACTCGCACTTAGTTTACTTCTAGAAAGTTTAAGCAATAATTTTTATAATACTTCTTTTGGATAACTCGAACCTCAAAAATCTTAGGTTTAAAATAAATAAATAAATAAGAACTTACAATATACAATGTATGACTAGCTACATTTTATATATGAGTCCATTATTTTCACTTGTGTTTCTCATTGCCTTCTATATATTTTCTCTAAAGTATCAAAACCTAGGGCGATGACGAACAACCTTGAGGCGAAGGAACGAAAGTCCATAATTTTTTCAAATCCAAACCAAGTTAATTCATACGCAAAGCCTTTCAAAAAACCATAATTTCTATTCATAACACTTGTTAAAAAGACATTAAATATATATATATATATATATATATATATATATATATATATATATATATATATATATATATATATATATATATATATATATATATATATATATATCAAAATTAGGTTGATTTCTACACTAAAAAATAAATAAATTTCTCCAATCTCCTAGACTTACCCATATAGAATAACATAACAATTCTTCAAAATAAGGAATAAATAAAAATTGTTTTATGAAATTCTAAATCTTCAAAATAGCTTCAAGACACTTGTTGAGAGGACAACATAACCATCCAATGATTACTCCATCTTCAGTATCCTATAGTCAATATGTTAACCCTCCTTTCAAAGTCCATCAATTTTGTATATTCAATTATTTGATAATAAGTGTAAAAGATATACTTTGAAGCTTCACGAGCTCTACTTAAGGTTTGAGAGTAACATTTTCAATGTGGTTTTTCCTTCTCATCCACTGTATAACAAGAAGTAAATTTCAATAAACCTATATCATTTCAATCTCTTTCTCTAAAGCCAATTTTAGGAAACATCAAGTAACACTAAGAATTCTCCTAAATTATTAGTACCTTATGTCCAAGCCTACTTTAAACTACTTTGAAATGATTTTTTGAAACTAAAAGAATACCTCCAATATTACAAAAATTAGTTAAACCTTAAATAGTCCAATAAAAAAATCCAAAAAATATTTTGTTTATCAACATCAATATGTTCATTAAAAAAATCCAAAAAATACTTTGTTTATCAACATTAATATGTTTTTTTTATAAAGTAAAAAAATATATATAAATGTATACTTATATACTTCTATCCATATTCAAAAGGACCAAATATATTAATATGCTTGTGTTAATTAATCGGTATACTATTGTTAGCGTCGGAAGTCACTCCTGGATTGCTTGCAGGAGCAGAGCCCAACACCCATCAGATTAATGTCACGATTTGTTTGTAAAGGATGATCAAATGGAGGCAAACTCAGGACAACATCATTTCAACTCTGAAACTAGGCCAGGCGTGCATGGGCGAGTGAGGTATTAGAGAAACTCCAAACAATGAGTTGTAATAAGGGTGAGTAGGTGGAAGACTTGTATGAGAAGAGTGCAGGGGACTGTTATAAACATCAGGTTTCTAACAGACTGTGAGAGAAGGCATCTGAAGGCAAGATCTTCTTACACCCAAATGCAGGAAACCAGAGAAAACAGTAATGCGACAATAAATCATTTATCATAACATAACTATGATAATTCATACGAATCATTCGATCATGAACTCTTTGGCATGAGACGAAACACAGATGGAAAAGGAAAATTGTTTGTCATAAAACAAGAAATCTCAAACATAGATGCATAGCCATAGAACTAGAATGATCATTAAAACTTTACAGTTGGGAGCTTTGCTCTACCATCGATAGATACAAAAATGGTGAAAACGCCTTCATATACTCAAAAAAACAACAGCAACAAAATCGAGACGTTGCATTAAACACATTGCGTCTGCATGGCTTCTGACAATCTGCACCTGCAGCTTCTGAATGATCGTGCACCTGATGGTTTCATGGGCGAATCGACGTGCCTTTAATTCGTCGCCAGACTTTCCCATTATGGCGGAGGTGATGTCTAACCACCACCAACTACTTCAATAACTGCTTCATTGGGATTGAGGATGACCCGGCCAACTCGGCACTTCTACGACGTGGAAGACTCTTCACACTGCCACCTGGATCAGCTGAACGACCTGATGGATAGGCGGGGAGGCCAATGCAGGGGATGGGGCGCATAACAGGAGTGGTGGCGTCACAACTACGAGGGTGTGATAAGAAGTGACGAGGCATGAGAGGGACGACAGGGGGGAAGACACATGGCGGCAGACAATAAGCAGAGGGAGCAAGAAATGAGACATAATGGGCGCACTTTCGATGGGAGGCTGACGTGGAAAGAGGCGGGGCACACAGCGGATAATGAGTGGATGATGAGGTGTAGGATGGACCATGTGGATGGAAAGGGGAGAGGCTAAAGGGAAAGGACCCTACCATATGGCCATGTGGGGAATAGGTGGCAAGGAGGGAAATGGCGTAAAGGCGACATGACGGGGAAGGGGCCCACAAGGTTAAACGAAGGAAGTCAGCGGGAGTCAGGATCACCTGTGCACCGTTGATTTGGGCTCTCCAGTCGCAGCCGTCGGAAAGATACACCCTGGATTTTGGACCCCCCCCTCTGCTTAAAGGTAGAAAGGCGGGGGGGTCCGGAATCACCTCACGCGTCATTGATCTGGGCTCTTTGATCTCGACAGTTGAAGAGGTGCGCCCTCGATTCCGGACCCCCCCCCCTTTCT
>JASDQU010012668.1:100282-115039 GCA_032191745.1 Picea mariana | reverse complement strand
TTGTGATAGATCACTGTTTTAACCATTCATTCATGATTCTGCTTATTTGTTTAACAGAACCAGTTTTAACTGTGATAGGTCACTGTTTTAACCATTCATTCATGATTCTGCTTATTTGTTTAGCACACTTAAATTGTGCATAAAGTAAGGATGGAAGGATGACAGTTTTACCTGTGATAAGTCACTGTTTTAACCATTCATTCATGACTCTGCTTATTTGTTCAGCAGACTAAAAGTGTGCATAAGGTAAGGATGGCATTTTAATATTTTAATATTGAAAATTTACCTGGCTAGTTAGTTGATCAGCCATGAAAAAGTCCACCATCACCACCTACATTCATGATAAAGGCCAAGGCCACTTATAAATGTGTGTATAGCATTTAAAACTTCTGTAACTATTTGTGTGTTGGTTGGTATAAAATGTAAAAAATCCATACCTTGTAGAAGGGCGATAGAACAATGTTACGTAGAACTCGAAGGAAAGCAAATCTTGTTGACCGATAAATAATGTTCAGTGGACATAGCAGGATTGCCATGGAGGCCTGCCAATTTCCAGAGAAAAGTTTGTGGAGATTTAAACAATTCATAGTTAGCAAAGACAGTGCGGTGCTTTTCAAATTCAAGCATAAATAGATCATGATAAAGCCATTTAAATATTTCTAAGGAGAAACTTAATTACCAGTAACAAGAGGACAGGGATGGTATCCACATGAACAGAGGAAAACCCTTTTTCTGTCAAGGCCAGCTGGGCAACCATACAACCTGCTACTATTGTCATAAATGTTGTGCAAATCAAAAATACGTCCTGGTATTTAAGCTCCCTTTTCCGCGCAAATTCAAAGATGAATATATAGTTGATTCGATGCCTTCTCCACATGACTATATTACAGCCGTACAAGAATATGTGCAAATTCACCAAGCTCACCAAGCTATAAGCGAACCCGAAGCATTTATTCTCATTAAGGTTAGTATCACGAAGCAGAGAGTACTGACATGACATTGAAATTTTGACTGATAAAGTAGTCATCTTTACTCCAAAAAAAAGTATGAATAATGTCTAAAAGAGCTGTCTTGTCATGCTAGAGTAAGGCTGTAAAACTTATAAAAGTTGAACCTCGGTGAAGAGTCAAACCTGAAAACTGGGTAACTAGTTGCCATCAGGTAGGTAGTGTTCGTACCCAAAATGTATGGCTTTGCTAAATGGGCCATGATAAAGTATCCTACAAACAAAGCTAAGAAGCATCCCGTAAAAAGCCCTGCAAAAATAGAAATTAAAAACCATGTTGGTGTCTTTTAATAAAAATGATAGAATTTAAGAACTGTTTTTTCACAATAAAGTTGAAGTCAATAAATGACAGATTTGAACAGCTATTAATGAAATTCAACTAGCCCTTGGTTAATTGATTAACCTTTTGAACTAAATCACCCTTAATAAAATTACACAAAAACAATATTTTTTAACCAGGCTTCACTGAAATTATATCAAATAAACGTTTATTGTTCTGATCAAACTGATAGGTTTCAAGTTTTTCAGAGTTCATGGATAAATAGAAAGCCCTAAAACCCAAGTAGTCTTCACTGAAATTGTATCAAATGGAGCCTTATCGTTTTGACCAATCCAATAGCTTTCAGGATTTTCTGAGGTCATAAATTGAAAACCCTAAGATATGGTAAAACCAGGAACAGATCATAATTCCAGATAAAACACTGATCCCCATTACCATCTCAATCATGCCTAGAGATGACTGCTTTTTCTCTGCCGTTTAGCCCATCCCCTCATTCAAAACCTGCAATGAGTTGAACATAAACTAGACCTCTCTGTACTACAAGATTAAGAAGATCAATTCTGATTATGTTCAAGTGTATGAGACTATACCGATAAAGAATGTTACTGTATGGGAGTCTTTAGATTGTTTTGGCTTGAGATATGTCATGGCCTTTCTGCGGTCATCAGCTGCGTAATGTTGAATAAACAATTCCTCAATCTCATCGGCCAGTTTTACCACCTGTACATCGGGGAACTCGTGGTCAGCGGTTCATGTATTCATGTCAATCATTTTAGCTCTCTCAGTTAAGTTCCTGGTAAAATGAAAGTTTTACTAACGTTCTCGCAATCAAAGCCTTACCTTGTCCGAGCTGTTGAAGTATGACCTCTCGACCACGTTCAAGTAAATAGGTAAAACTTGCTGCTGCCCTGTTACCTGCAAAGTCATCCATCTTAAACTGTGAAACGGTGAAACAAAGATATATGATTCCCAAAGTATAACTGCATTCGTAATGGCAGCGTATCCAAACTCAGACAGCTTTGAATTTGGGGAATCACTTCAAAAGTTCAAACATATACATCGGCAAAAATCAATTCAGGGTATGTAGAATGCTGTGCTATTTATCACTGACATTTCAAATTAATCCCATTAGTCTCTTGTTATTTTGAATTTTCTTAACTTAAATTATTTTCAATTTTCTTAACTTAAACTTTATATATGTTCTATGTTTTGGCTTTTTTTATGTTATAATTTTCAGGGATATTTGTCAGATCGTAGGAAATTGTTGTATTTAGATTTGAGTGATTAATTCTGTGTAATCCTAATATTTTCAAGGTTTTAGGATTTTTCAACAAACTGAATACATTTCTGCATTCAAATATACAATTTTACAAAAAAATTTATAGCCAAATTTCACAAAAAAAAAAACATAGAACCATTAGACCACCTGTTTTGTGTTTTGAATTGAACATCATCTAATAATTTTGAAGAAAAAGTTTCACAAAAGTAGTTGAAAACTCTGGTCAATTTTTCAACATACATTTTGGAGTAAGGTCCAAAAAGTTTGGAGAAAGAGTTTCACAAAAGTAGTTGAGAACTGTGTCAATATTTCTACATTGTTTTTGGAGTAAGGTTCAAAAAGTGAATGTTAATTACAAAATAAAGCTATGAGTATTTGGTTATTTGATGAAAATGCTAATGTTAATTATTAAACAATTGTAAATTTTCATTTAGAATTAAATAATTTTAGAATATCTAATTTCTATTAGAGTTTGATTTGGATTTAGAGAGTTTCTTTTTTTAAGACGGTTAAGATTTGAAACCCCTGTCATGTTAAGGTTTGGTGTGGCTCATGTTGGGTGCCGGTTTAGATGTTCTTGGGTTTCGGTTTCTTAGACCACAAGTTAGTCCAGCTGGTAACCCACAGGCTGGCAAACAAAAAAACAATTTTAAATCATAGTGGAAAAACCTATCATGTCTTAGTATCTCAACCTGCATTGGGGACAACCATCACAAGTTGCTAGAGAAATGCGCTCATCACCCTTATTCAAGGAAAACTATGTCACATTAAATAACTGATGATTCTCCTTCCAAATGCCTCTAAATTTATAGAAAAATGAGGTGATCAATATACACCCAACTACCCTACATTAAATGTTGTGTACTGTGAAATGATATATAATTAGAGGCAGATTTTCACTCCTTCAAGATGCTTCTAGGTATATAGAAAAAAAATGAAGTAATCAATATACACAGTGCATTCAAATTCAAAGAACGTATACACCACCCCAACATACTAGTGGCATTCAAATTCAAAGAACCTATACACCACCCCAACATACTAGTGGATATGGATAGCCAAAAAAAATTATGCAGAAAACAATGGACATTTCTAAAATATATTTATGAATTCAAAAGGTTGTGTTTACTGCTGGATCTAAACTTGTGGAATTCCAAGAAAGTAGTATAATTTTGATAACGCCTACATACACCTTCAAACCACTTCAGAAGCCTGGTCACAATCACAGTTATGTAGTTTCACGTGTCACCGGACCGAATAAATCTGAGTGCTGCTGACATAATCTTCATGAGAATAAACAACTAGTTCAATTTACTAAAGTTACAAAAGGGAATAAAGAAGTCCACTTGTACAGACTAGGCATCAGCTCCACTTACTGACAAAAGTAGCAGAAAGTGCAAAGAGAATCTCTGTTCCTCTCTCCAACTAGAAAAGCACTTAGTTTGGAGTTAGACATGATTCTGTTCGTCTCTCCATTCCACGACCATAGAAAAGTACACGAGCAGGATTTTAAAACTACAAACTATATTCTTGACAGGACAGTACGAGAATAACTTAGATTTAAAGCAGATTTCGTCCAACAACAATTAACCTTTATTCCTCTTATTAAGCCGATAAGCGTAGACTATATCTGGCCTTTAGCTGCACTAATCAATAGTTTAATCTCATTTTGTATGACAGCCAACCAGCCATCTTGTTATGACTAGTTTTTCTTACTGGTGAAATTTTGTCCTTTATTATTATTTATGATTTTTATTATTATTTATTGAGTTTTTTTTTAAGATGATAAAACTTATCATAATCCAGTTGTCAACTAGTAGCGAGGATAGGATAGTCATCAGTGATTGCTATAAACAAGTGCATGTTAGATTCATTATCGTTATTCAAAAAAAACCATATCACTTCGAATAACCTGACTAGTCTCTAAGAGAACAGACTTTCATTTCTACCAAATACCTCTAAAACTTGAATTGTTAACCTGTTTGCTTCAGTTTATGCTTATACTATAATGCTAACCTAACAAGTTGATGCAAATAATATTGTCAAATTAACTTTATATTATTATATCTCATTGATATATTGTTGTTACTCATATTGTTATGTCAATCTTAACTACTTCATCACAGTATACAAATCTACTACTATTTCAGTGTATAACAAATTAAATTACACTACAATGCATAAATCCCCTGCCATACAACATCTCACAATATTATTTTTCGTCCTTATGATACTGTATCCATACGATCATATGGTACTTAGAAATTATAATGTATAAGTAAATGAAAATTGGGTTTGTGAAAAGTGAGTACCTTGTCAAATTTCTTCAAGATCTTCTCAAAGGCAAGCATGTTTAACGTTCTGCATCAACAGAAAGTGAAATTCATTTTATATAAACGGGCGAATATATTCCACAGAGAATAAATTCTACTGAAATAGCCACAAGTTCAGCAAGGAAAAGGCAAAGTTCGAACGCATCTAAATAGAAAATGATACTAATTTAGATCAAACTTCATGAACTAATCCATTTTAGTAAGCCCTTCATTCAGCGAGAAGAGCAAATGTTCATCAGAATCTAATATAGTATACCTGTAAGTCTTTAGGAAACCTAACCCGCGATATAGCTCGACTAAAGCCCCGCGGATCAATTTTTCGGCTTGGTGAAGAGTCTTCTTGTTAAGTATAAAGCGGTTTCTTTCTGGCGTTTCTCTGTTCTGTTGACTCATCAAATCCTCCCATAGATATGTGACTGCCGAAATCGTCCTGGAAGGTGTGGTGATGGGAATGTCCATCCTCATGCTTCGACCATGTGAACTAAAACTTCGACTTCTAGGGTTGGACTTGATCTTGCTCAGATGTTTTTCATTGTTTTTCTTGGATTTTGTTCCATCGAAAGACCGTCTCTTGGGCGATCCAACCAATCTTGCGCCGTTATTCTCAAAACCAATCATACCCTCCTCCTCTAATTGTGCTGTATCCTGCATGTCACCAAGATCATCATCCTCCACAGGCTCACGGATACCATCTGTTCAGCCAAAGGAGATTTAAAATCAGTGAGATCTAAGCACTTCAAGGAGAAGCAAATGCTAAACTTGAATGAAAGAAATTAAGACATACACTCACTTGAATGAAAGAAATTAAGACATACACTCACTGTGAAAACTTCAAGGCCAGTAGAAATTAAAGCAACTGATTACCATAACGGGTGACGCCTGCTTTAAGCAACTGCCATGATCTCATACCTAGGGGTGCAATTGGTTCCAAAGAAACTGCCACGATCTCATACCTAGGGGTGCAATGGGTTCCATTTGCCTACAGTAATCCTGGGCACTCCAATTTTACCATTTCTGTTTCTGCTTTCCTTCAGGTGAGGGTGGTTTTTTAGGTGAGTCAAAGTTCCACCTTTTCAGTTTGTATTTTTGAAAAATCCAACTCTTTCATTCATCTTAAAATTGGCCAAAAACTATGGACAAAATTTCATTACAAAAATTGAACTCTAACTTTCAGCATAGTTTCTATCAGATTTAGGGACAGTTTCTGTTTTCCTTTCGGTGAGGGTGGTTTTTTAGGTGAATCAAAATTCCACCTTTTCAGTTTGTATTTTTGGAAAATCTAATTATCTCATTCATCTTAAAATTAAAATTTCTTAAAAACCATGGACAAAATTCCATTAACAAAATTCCCAACACAAAAATGGAACTCTAACTTTCAGCATAGTTTTTATCAAATTTAGGGACAGTTTCTGTTTTCTTAAATGGAACTCTAACTTTCAGCATAGTTTTTATCAAATTTTCTGTTTTCCTTTTGGTGAGGGTGGTCTTTTTAGGTGGAACTTGGTGAGGATGGTTTTTTTAGCTGAATCAAAGTTCCACTTTTTCAGTTTGTATTTTTGGAAAATCCAATTATCTCATTCATCTTAAAATTGTGGACAAAATTCCATTAACGAATTTCCCACCATATAAATGGAACGGAACTGGAACTCTAACTTTCACATGGTTTCTATCAGATTTAGGGAGATTTTTCTCAATAGAGAAGAACTTATGAGTGCCCTTATCCCATGACCGCTGAATCTGCCATTGTTCAAGCACAGAAACACTGTATATAAGTTCAATATTTAAAAGGTAATAGCATAAAATATATGTTGTGCTTGAACAATGGCACATACAGGCACAGCAACACTGAAATCACTCTCCTGTAAATAAGCATTCTCTACAGAAATCATTTCGTGGCCACAGAAGCCCAGTGCTGTACAGTTTCTGTGCAGGAAATGTCACATACCATTAGCACATAAACTAGTACACCACACGTTAAATGTAAACCAGCCAGTAGAAATGCAACACAGAAAACCCAAAGAATGTGAAATCATATCCCTCTGGTATCTGCAAGGTAGAGCTGATAGAACGCAGACACCGAAGAGACGTGAAAATGAAACATAGGTTTCAATTTTGGAAATGGAAATTGAAATCCAAACAGAATTGACATTTGTAAGGGGTTTGAAAAAAATGAAACCTAAGTTTCATTTGCATGTGCCTCGGGTTTTTCTGTTTCATTCCTACTTCATGGATTTTCTGTTCATTCTTGGATATACCGACCACGAGAAGAATAAAAATCTGAAGGTGAGACTAATAAATCTGGTTCTGGGATTATTGGTTAAACTTGCACTAAAGATTAAAAATATGAAGATGAGATTAATCAATCTGGTTATGGATTATTTTGATCTCTTTGAAAATTAATGGAGGATGCCCATGCTGCACATCCCAACTCCGATCTCCCAGGATGCATAGGAAGGTGGGCGGTGATGGATCTAGCGGGATTCATTAGTTGTAGTAATAGATTTTATGGCGAAGTTACTCTAGAAACAGTTCATTTGAATAGAATGAAATCATCTATTTAATTATAATTATCTCTCTATATAAAAGAAGTTAACAAAATTTAAAAGAATTATTCTTTACTTAAACTTATTTTATTCCTTGGTCGAGAAGTTTGGGTGGAATATGAATACCAGCTTTGGACTCATCCGGTGAAGCGACAGAATGCGTGGAATTATTCTCACTTTCAGCACCATGAGATGATTGTTTGGCCTTTTGCTGTTTAAGAGCAGCTTTCAAATCCTTCAAAATTCGCAGCTGTTCCTTCAACGCGTTCCCTCTTTCAAGGAACTCCTTTTCTTTAGTTTTATAGAACTGATTCACTTTATTCAACTGAGCGTCCAGCGTCGAAAAGAACGACTGTGCAGCATCTGTCTGGTCGAACTGGCCCTGAAGCACCTCCGTCTCGTACATATCCTCTCTAGCCTTATGGACCTGCATCAACAACAATATTCATTGCATCCGCCATTAACAAGATATAAACAATATTAAACTCAACAGATTATAGCATAATGAAAATTTTACTGTCTGATCTTTGAAGCATTTAAATATGGAAGATATTGAAAGCAGTTTTTCTTATCCATTAAGTTTGGAAACGATGATTTTTCCAATTTAACGTTCTGATACTTGAAAAATAAGACCTAAAATTGCTTATGATTAGTTAAGAGTTTGTATTTGCTTATAATTGGTTAAGAGTTTTTTTCTTAGTCTGAAACAAGGAAACAGGTTAACTGCCCAAAATCCAGAGACATCTTAGCAGTAGGAGTGAAAATTTGTTTTCTTTCATTTTAACTGGAGTGGTTTTCTTTGAATATCGTCATGATTCAACCCACATTAACAGCAACCAATAATGACTGGCCTCACTACTGAATTGACAAAATCCAGAAACATCTAACAGCAGGAGTAAAAATTTGTCTCCTTTCATTTTAAGTGGAGTGGTTTTCTTTGAATATCGCCATGATTCAATCCACATTAACAACAACCAATAATAACTGGCCTAACTGGCCTCACTACTGAATTGACAAAATCTGAAACATCTAACATCAGGATTAAAAATTTGTCTTTTTAAGTGGAGTAGTTTTCTTTGAATACCGCCATGATCAGCCCACATTAACAGCAGCCAACAATGACTGGCCTCACTACTGAATTGACCACTAAGTTGTAATAGATTTTGAACAATTTTCAACTTAATTTCACTGTACATTCTGTAATATATATCAACAATGACTTTAATTCGTTAATTATAATTGGATCTCAACACCAATAAAAAAAAATATATTAACAGTGTAAGCTAATCCCACTAAATGAAATTCATATATATATGCACCTGAATGATGTTTGGCTCGACATCACCACGCAAGCAATGGCGGGTTTTCTTCCTGATAAACTCAGTTATACGCGATAATCGATCGAATTTAAAAGGGCCAGGAGCAGGTCGATCGGCGCTCTCGGCAGCCTGCAGACGCCTCTGCTTCTGAATCTTCTTAACGTCCTTCTTCAATTGCCAATAGTTCACGAAAGCATCCTTCCACTCTGGGACCAACTGGGCCTCAAACTGCTTCGAGAACTTCACCATTTTGCGAGGAGGAAATCGACAGGAGCACTATGTTACCAATCCAGTCGTGCGTATCAAAATCAATCCGCAAAACCGGACCCTAGAAACTGATTTCCTCAGTGGAGAATACCAATATCAACATGAATATGAATATGGGCACAGGAGCTGGAAAAAAACGACAAGCTTTCTTTTCAATGCTTTCCAGCACACAGAGCTCTATAACACTGCACATCCCACTCTACCTCTCGACAATTATTTATGCAAAAGGCTGCCGGTTGAGGATGGTGGCGGACGCTACTTGTAGAAATGGAATGTGCCGGATGATTCACAATCCCCCAACCAAAAGCTGCCATTCTTCACGCAATTAATTTGTCTTAACTAAAGCTACTCTAAATGCGACTTATCCTATCCAAATTCGAGTTAAAAACGACTGAAATCTTCATGGCTGGGAATTTGCTTCAGATATTCTATAAAATGCTGGTTCGATGGGCCATTCCTTATCCCATGGGCAGATTTTTTTTATGTTTTTTTTTCAAAAGAGATAAATCTTACTGCTCGAACTTCCCCACTACCCCGCGAATAATCGCACAACCTTCCACTACACAATTAATTCCTCCACTCAAATTCGCCATGTCGTTGCCGTTTGTGCACAGTAATTCTCCCCCACTTGAAAGTGCCACTGCCACCCCGCTGATTTGAATAATTCCATTTTTCAATCAATTTAGAAATCCTGTTCTTTTGCTTTCTTCTTTTAAAAATTTGTAAATCTATCAACAACGTGAGTGAATAACCGATGATCTCACCGGAGCTGACTGACAATATTCGCGGCATCCAGGAGGGCGCTGCGACGAAGGCAAATAAGGAAGGAATCGGAATGAACTTTTGAACCGGCCATAAAGCCTGTAACCTAAACCGACAGTCGGAAGAAACCGCGACGGAAACCGGGAATATACCATCCTTGCTTAAGGTGTAAGTTAATTTTTGTAAGGGTCTTGTCCATGCGCACGTTATTGTAAAAACGTTTCGCTTTACAATAGGTCACTGTACAAGTTGGACAAAGGCAAGGACTTCATTATCTCTTTTCTGCCTCTTAGTACCTTCTTTGCTTCCAATAATTTTGCAAAATATTCTTTTCATGGTAAATAGTGTGTTCCTTTAACATGGTACAAATATTTTTTTCCAAGCAAACATGGTACAAATACTTTTTTTAATTTAAAAGATTCGACTTTTTATTTTCATTTGATTATGGATTTTAGTTTTTAAATCATTTTTTTATTTAAAATAAATCACTACAAGTAACTAAAATTCTTCTTTACCTCGATATGAATATAAAAGAAGAGTATTAATTCAATGTTGAAAATTATAGTAAATCTTTATGCACAGTTGAAAGTCATTTTTATGTGTATATATAAGAGAAGGGTGTTGATCCGATGTTTAGAATGTACTCCAAGAGCATCTCATAAAACTATAACTTAGTATGTGCAATGCCCACCATGTTATTTGAACATAATGACAAGTATTTGATGCATTGTCTGGTCTCTCTAAAAGCATTTGTTTTCTATGTTAGCTTATTCTCTATATCATCCTTTTTCAATTAAGTTACCCTTGGTCCTTAATTCATATTACAAGATTACGGGGTATTGTAGTCGGAAACCTCCTATTGCTATTGATGCACAAGGTTGAGGGGGAACACCCTAAAATCTCTACAACATTCGTCAAAGATAACTCTATGAACATTAATTTCTAGAGCCTTAGCACAAACTTTCTCATCCTATATGTGCCCATTACAACATTTTGCACCCAACAAGACATGTATGCCTACATCACCCTTAGTTGTGCATGCCAATGCATGTACACCAACATCGATGCATGGCGCACCAAGAATACAAACGATCACCCCATCAACAATACATAACCATAAATAACTTACAAGAATTACATGTGTCCTTTAATTAGAACATATTTAAGATCAATGCCAATATAGATTGGGGGATGGGAGCTACTATCCTTTTCCTACTTGAATATGAATATGAATCACATAATTGTTATCTTCAATCTCAATTGAGTGTGAACAACCATCTTACCTCTTGAATTTTTGAATTCCATTTCACTAATGTCCATTAGAACCTCACTCTACGACTCTTTGGTAGGTTTATTTCCTTAGACAAGTGAGTGTGTTTAGTGTTTGGTCTTATTTCTTTATGGTTTGTCTTGGAAAGACCATCTTTTTGGTAGGTGTAAGGACGATGGCTCATAAATATTGCATGTTATGGTTATCAATCACCTCCAAGGGTGTTATGGGAACCATTGCTAGGTTAGGTGTGCACCAAGAATGTGTTTAAAGGTCTAACTGGTTGGGTATGTGTTATATTCGTTGCATGACTAGACCTAGTGTGCGCGTTGTGCCGAGCATGCAAGGGGGTGATAGGGAGGTTGAAGGGGGGTCACAGGGGGGCATGAGCCCCCCTGTGTGAGGATTTGGGGGTAGGACCACCAAAAAAAAATTGGTGTTTTTTGCGTCTATTTTTAGTGGTTTTTTAGCACATGGTTTTCGTCAATGGTTTTCTAATTCCGATTAAGGAACTAGGGTTGTTGATTAATATGGGTCAATGGATTAGGGGTTGTGGATGTCACGAGATCTTATATATATTGTATTGTAAACAATGAAGATATGATGAATATAAGATTAGAGGTGTGAGTCTAAACATGTTGCTTGTTTTCCTAGTTTGGGTTTCCAGGGTAAAATCTCTGTGTAATGTGTGTGTGTGTGTGTGTGATTGTATCTTTTTAGTTTTTATTAAGAATATATTTGCAATAATTTATTCTACAAGGTTGAAATATACATTTGGTATCATAGTTGTTATCGGCTTCAGGGGACGCCTTTGTGGCTAATGGTTTGGCTCGGGTTTGTGATAAACCTTGTTACAGTGGGAGATTTGTGGTATTGATTCTTTATGTAAAAAGAAATGGCGAGAAGTTCAAAAATAGAGATTGAGAAATTTAATGGGAAAATTTTTGAGATGTGGAAGCTCAATATGGAAGATATTTTGGTGGACAAAGATTAGTGGATCGATATGGATCCAGGTACTACACCTACAAGAACATCAACATAATACTAGGGAAAGTTGGATCTGAAGGTGAAGAGCACAATCTAGTTATGTCTCTCATATTTAGTATTATTGAATGTGTTAGGGGAAGCTACAACTAAGGATTTACGGAATAAGCTAGGGGATTTGTATCAGTCCAAGTCCCCGGTAAACAAAATGTTCCCGCGGAAGAAGCTTTGACAACCTAAGGATTAAAGATGGAGACTCGATGACGGAGCATATGAATGCCTTACATACATTGGTAAGTCAACTATTATCTATTGATATTAATATTTTTGATGAAGGTAAGAGTATCAATTTGTTTTTCTCTTTACCAAACTTGTGGGATGGTCTGGTTGTGGTCATAGGTAGTAATACAACTACTTTAAGTTTTGATGATGTGGCCTCATCCTTATTGTCGAAGGAGATCAGATGGAAAAACACAGAAGGACAGAGAATAAATGCCTTGTTTGCAAGACGATTCTCCTAGGAAATAAATATAACTAAGTCCTCAAGTAGGATATATAAATCTAAGGGAAGATCTAAATCTCCCGAAAAAATTGTAAAGGTCTGTTGGAGATGTAGAAAAGAAGGGTACTACAGGAAATAATGTAGATCCAAAAGTGTTGAGAGAGGGAAGGGATTTGAAGATTCTCCTTCTACAGAAGAAAAATCCTAGGCGTAAGAAGGAGGGTTGTGTATTTGGATTCTTCAAGCACACATGTAGATCATGAGGCATGGACGGTTGTCTCAGGTGCATCCTTTCATATGACTCCTCATAGGAAGTGGTTTTGTGAATATGAAAGGTTAGATGGAGGTGATGTTTTCCTAGGTGATTACTCGAAACTCAAAATCATAGGACGATTAAAATTCAAGTTGAAGCTCATGGATGGAAGGATTAGAAAACTATTTGTTGTTATACACATCCCAGGATTGGCTGGAAATTTGATTTTTGTAAGCAAAATGGATGATGTAAGGGTAAAGACGGTGTTTGAGAAAGAAACCTGCAGGATGGTTCGAGGAGCAATGGTGTTGCTAAAGGGAGTTCAGTTTGGAACTCTGTATAAGATATAAGGAAGAACTATTAGTGATGGGTGCAACAATTCCATTGTTCCTAAGATTGGAGATGAAGAAGAAAAAAATCTTATAGTCTCTGGAGAAAATACTATGTTTTGGCATCCAAGACTCAGGAATATTGGAGAGAAGGGCCTTCAAGTACTATATGGTAAAGGTATGGTTGAAGGTATGTCTAATTTCTCTCTACGTTTTTTTTTTCTATGAACATTGCATATACGGGAAGAAAATATAGGTAAGATTCTTCTCTGGTGCAATGAGGGAAGAGGGAATTTTATAGTTAGTGCATAGTGATGTGTTTGGACCTATGTGGGTTCCATCACTAGGAAAATATGTGTACTATGTCTAATTTATAGATAAATTCTCGAGGAATATATGGATATATTTCCTTGGGAAGAAAATTGAAGTCTTTGAGAGGTTTAAATAGTTTAAGGATCTTATGGAGAATCAAACAGAGAAAAGAACTAAGGTGTTGAGGACGGATAATGGTGGAGAGTTTTTAGGAAATGAATTTGAAGAATTCTATAAGAAGTGTGGTATAGCAAGGTAAAATACTACTCCATATACACCTCAACATAATGGAGTTGTAGAAAGGATGAATAAGACGTTGATAGAAAAATCAAGGTGCATGCTTAGTGGTGTAGGGTTAGGATGGGAATTATGGGAAGAGGCAATGGGTATTGCATCTTACCTAGCCAATCGATCACCCTCATCAGCACTGGAAGAAAAGACTCCACATGAGGTATGGACTAGTAAGAAATCATCTCTCACACATATCAAGTTATTTGGATGTGATGCCTATGTTCACATTCCAAAGGAAAATAAGAGTAAGCTAGATAAAAATATTGAAAAGTGTATCTTTATTAGGTATAAATATGGTATGAAAGGTTATAAGCTTTGGAACCTAGAAACTAAGAAGGTAGTGTATAGCCGAGATGTGGTATTTAGAAAAATGAAATATGTTGTCAAATAGAAAGTCCTACCAAGGAAGGAAGAACTATAGAAAATAAAGTTTGAGTTGAAGGATAATGAATCAGACTCTACAGATGAACAAGAATCAGAAGAAGAAGATCTTCATACTCCAATATTGAGGAGATCGACTCGAGAAAAAAGGAAACCGAAAAGGTATACTCCACCTGATTTAATTTCAATTTTTTCTTTATTTATTAGTAACTGAAGATGATCCTAGAACTGTTCGGGAGGGAAGTGGATTCAAGGGATGGAAAAATATGGAAAAAGGCCATGGTTAAAGAAATGAAAACCTTGGACAAGAATGAGGCTTGGGATCTAGTGGAGTTGCCAACTGGAAGAAATCCCATTGGAAACTAATGGGTTTTTAAGAAGAAGTTGAATACATAAGGAAAAGTGGATAAATACAAAGCTCGGTTAGTGGAAAAAGGTTATTCCCAGGTAAAGGTAATTGACTTTGGTGAAAAATTTCCTCATGTTTCCAAGATAACTGTTAGATTTCTTTTATATGTTGTTGTTGCATTTGATTTTGAAGTAGAAAAAATGGATGTGAAGACAACATTCCTACATGGGGATTTGAAAGAGGAAATCTACATGAAGTAACCAGAAGGCTTTACTGTGAAGGGAAATAAAGATCTAG
>JASDQU010012668.1:30037-48330 GCA_032191745.1 Picea mariana | reverse complement strand
TCGAAAGCGAGGAAACCTGCCATTGAGGCATGCAAGCTCCAAGGTACCAAATAATTTCTAAGTCTTGATTCCGGATAATGAGCTGAAGTCGATGGAACAAAACTCATCACAGGAGGGCCTTGATGTATCCCTCATCAATGACACGAAATGAGTAACAATTTTTGAAGGTGAAATAGAGTATAATGTGAATTGGACTGGACACAGGGAAGGTCGACACAGAGAGAACGGACAACTGCAGATGGCCGACTCAATATAAGTTTCAGATGGACTTCTCTTGAAAATATGAACGAGACAACCAATGATTTGGCAGCATTGACTCAAAGACGGCACAGGGAATGACCTTTTAACAAATCGAATGAGCGACAAATGGATTTCCCAAACCGGCTTCAAATGTGAATAAGGGGTGTCATGTTCGAGAGCGACACTTACTGCCAATCAATACAAAGATGAAAACATATCCCTTTCCCAAATTTTCTCCCACCATTTCTGGTGAGTACCTCTTTATTTTTACGCAAGCTTGAGGAGGATAACATATGCTTGTTGATGTAAGCTCATCCTACGGACGAGTCCCTTGGAGTATGTTTAACGAACCCTAAGAAGGAGTGGTTCGGTCTCATCACGGGTCTGTCAATGTTTGTTTAATGAGTCCAAAGATAGAAAAATCGAAGGTTTTTCATGATTATACAGTCTGGAAAAACACTTAAAAAAGAACTCTCTCAGTTCCTTTTTCGTAAAATAGTCTGGACGAGATCGAAAAAGAGATAAATTATCCCTCACCAGATGCTTACTTCAAATACTTTATCGAGCGTGAAAATAACAAGGTCACTCAGCTATATTTTCATGTTTAGAGAGTCTGAAAAGAGTTTAAAGAGGACTCCAGGGGGGTTCCTTTTTCGTATAACCTTGTTGAACCCGAAAAAGTGATAAAAGTATGCTCGATCTCGTTCTCATGTAGTTACGAGCGCAAGAACGGGCAAAGACCACGCTCTATGTTTTATATAAAAACCATAAAAAAAATAATCAAAACACGCGATGACAAAGAAAAACATGTCCGTATCCCTGTTTTTGACCATCGAAATCATTACGCCTGCAAAAGTTTCACTCAAAATGACATTAGGGATTAGGGTTTAATAGATAAAATTCATAAAAAACCATATCATTTTTACCTTTCCACTATGTTAGCTCCAAAAAACCCCTCTTTTACCCTCAGAGTTTGGCGTCATATTGCGAGAGCTACGATCGTCCATTCAGCGAGCCGTCAGCAACAGTAAGGTAGGCTCTTAGTCCTTAACACTTTCATGGTTTAATTTTGCAATTTCATTGGTTAAAAATTCATTTTTAAGTTGATTTGTGGAGCCCTACTTGCGCGCTTCCATTCTCGCAGGTAGGCTATACGGGACCTGCGAGAATGAGGCATTCTCGCAGGTGAGCCTAAGACAACCTGCGAGGTTCTTGCACTGTGCACACATGGCACCTGCGAGAACCGCAAAGCTCAATTTTTTTTTAAAAATTTACTCAATGAACAAGAACCAAATCATGAAAAAAGTTGCTAATATTCTTTTTGTGTTCCTTATGCAGATAATTGGCCATCAAAATGGTGCTTGAATGGCGCGAAAGGGAACATGAAGAAGACAATGCAATGGCCGAAAATCATCCACCTACTATCGCTACTTTGAGAGATTGTGGCCTCTTGAAGTATTTTCATATCCCGGGCATGAGGGCCCAAGTCAGACTATTAGAGTACCTGGTGCGTATGTGGGACCCTGATCAACAGGGATTTCATGTGGGGGTCCACACACTGTCCTTAGACATTGATGACATTTACTTTTTGACTGGATTCTCTCGATGGGGGTACTATGTGAGCCTGACCGGTAGCAGAAGTGGTGGGCTGCAGATGAGTGAGTACTGCCGTTTACACTGCGTTCCCGAGGCTAAGAGAAAGAAAGAAAAAGTAGCTATTTGGGGGGTACGAGATTTGACCCTCCGTACTATCCTATTCACCATAGCTCGGATAGCTGAGAGTTCTGCTCCTCACATGGTGTTACAAAGTTACTTCTAGTATGCTATTGAGTGTACTCAGCCTTGGGTGTTCAACTGGGCAGATGCTATGCTTCGCAGTATAAAAAAGAAGTTGACCAAATGTAAACGCGGTGACCTGAAACAATTCGGGTATGGATCTTTGTTGGTATCCTTCTTCCTTGAGCGGATCCCATTACTGAGGCTACAGGTGGAGTGGAATTTACCAGCTCCCAGGGATCCAAGGATGCTGAGATGGTGTCGGCTCATGGCCCAGCACATAGCAGGACCGATCATCAAATATGATGATACTTTCTTTGACTGGCTTCAACCACAAATGTTGATGGTTGACGACTACGCTTATGCCAGGTTGGATTTTCGAGGAGATCCGGATTTAGTACTGCCAGAGGATGCTCAATGGGGGGACCTTGGTAAGAAGTACACACATTTTTCTTTTTAAATGTTTTGTGAATTTTTATCATATTCAAATGTTTTTGTTTTATATGTTCGTCCAAAGACTAATGTAAAATCGTTTGTTGATGTCACAGATGTTGGACCTTACAGACCTCCTGTTACTTCTCCCATTCAGCGGGGAGGAGAGGTAGTGGCAGTGCCACAATATGCTGAGGATTATCAAGTGGTGGAACAAAATCTGGAGGGCTTAACTACAGATATTCCAGACATGACTCTGGAAGAGGTTCCACGACGCGATCAACATCATACTGTAAGAGTATCAGGGTCCATGAATCGACTGCTTCGTAGGGTTGCTCGGGAAGTCATGTGTTACTGTAAACGTCATCCATGACGTCACTTTGTAGAAGCTATGAGCTTCAGATTTTGACATTTTGGTCTTTGGACAAACTTTTTGTAAAAACTCTTTTGATCGTTATATATACAGACGACTTCTACCGGTTTACCTTATATTGTGTGAATATTGATGTGATTGATTTATAAATGATTCAAATGTCTGTCTAATACATAATTAGCCAATCCATCTATTAATGTATTTAGACATATAGGAATTTGTTGATATTTAATGTGATCAAAATAACGTTCCAAGAGGCGAATTCGCAAACACACCCGTAACAAAGTAGGACTTCGAATAGAGAAAACATTACTTAACTGTAGTACTACAAGCTGCAAATCAAGTCGCACAACTAAATGACAAATTCTGAGCGAGATAACATCAACTAATAATTCAATAACGATGCTATACTCTGCAATCTTGTTGGTGACACACACCTCGTAAGGAGACAAGTTCGTTTGTAGGGGCGTAAATTGCCCACGCAGTGGAAGTAAGGTTCTGAGTACTACGACTAGCGCCATCAGCGAAGCCAATATAGGGTAGTGAAAACTCCAACATCTGGAAATCAAACACAACGTCACATAAGGGCAGAGACCAGATAACGACAAAAGCAAACTATAGTAACACACGAAAAGTATGATACAATAAAAATACAAGTACTTGTGCACATATGATTTTATGCATAGTACTTCTTCAAGTACAACCCATTCCTGGGTTCACTCAAAGGGATACCATAGTAATCTACCAACTCATAAGCTCCTTTTTCCAAAACTCGTCGAACGATATAAGGACCTCACCACATGGGTTCGAATTTCCCAGCTCCTAACATATTTCGATCTTGTTCATAGAGAAGAACAAAATCACCTTCGAAAAAAACGCGAGGCTTGACATGCTTGTAGTATTGGGCCTTGACACGCTTTTTCTGAGCTTCGATAACTAGGGTGGCATCACGTCGAGTTTCGTCTAATCGCATAAGATACAATATACGTTCTTCTTCAGCAAAAGTGTTGGGTAGGAGTTCAACAACTAGTTTTAAAGAGGGTATCTCACATTCGATAGGGAGAATAACTTCCACACCACAGACTAACCGAAAAGGTGTAAACCCAGTAGCAGACTTGACAGATGTCCGGTACGCCTACAATGCTAAAAAAAACATTATGTGCCAACTTGTTTTATGAATCCCTATCATTCGTCAGAGCATAGTTACGAGAACTTTGTTAATCGCTTCAACTTGGCCATTGGCTTGTGGATAATAGGGCGTTGAGTTATCATGGCGAAGACCCAACTTTTCAGTAAGTTCAGACATCATAAAATTCCTAAAGTGGCTACCGTGATCGGTAACGATAGCTTGAGGAACACCAAAACGAGCTATGACGTGATTAAAAAGAAATAATGCTGCAGTCTTTCCAGTATTGTCAAATGTCGGCATCGCCTCGGCCCATTTCGTAAAGTAATCAACGGCTACAATGATGTAACCATGCCCCCTCGGCCGAGTGAGGGTGACATGTCATGAAATCGATGCCCCATTTCACAAAGGGACCAATTAAGACCACATGATGAAGAGGAGCAGGATGTGACCGGATTTTCTGATTATAGGTCTGGCAGGCATGGCATTTCTGAACGACAGTGATGCAGTCGTTAAATAATGAAGGCCAAAAATACCTTGTGCGTAAGATCTTCTGGGCAGTAGCATACCCAGATATATGACCACCACATGCTCCAGAATGGCAGTCATTCAGAGCTTTCTCGGCGTCGTCGAACGTTAGACAACGTCGGAAAATATAGTAAATCCCTCGACGATAAAGAGTATTTCTGAGGATAATGTATTGACGAGCTTGATAGCGTATGCGACGTCGGTCAGTACTAGACAAAGTTGGCCGGAAAGTCTGGGTTTGGAGATATAATTTGATATCCCCATACCAAAGATCATCAGTGCTAATAAGGAAAAGAGATTCATCGGGTAATGAGTCAACTGCTACATTTTCCGTTACAAAATGAGGAAAATTGCATATCAACTCAGCAAAAACTAAGGACTTATTGGACTTGGCGCGGTCGAATTCCAAGTCAAACTCCTAGAGTATCACAATCCATTTGGAGTATTTTCACCCTAGCAATTGACGTGTCAAAATATGTTGCATAGGGTTGCAATGAGAAATCACCGTAGTCTCGCGTGAGACGATATAGTGCCGGAAGCGTTGAACAACAACCAAGGCCAATTTCTCGACATGTTGATACTTGATTTTAGTCGACGTGAGACTTCGACTCAAGTAGTAAATAACATGTTCGTTGAGAGCATCATCCACTTGGATGAGAACCATGCCAATGGTGTAATCCGAGGCAATAAGGTAAAGGAAATAATCAGGACTGTAATCGGGGGGGAAGAGAAGCGGAGCTCGCGTTAGTGACAACTTCAAAGCTTCAAAAGCATTGTTGGTAATGGTATCCCATACGAACTTTGAATCCTTTTTTAATAGCCGTTTAAATCCACGAGTGATCTCGGCATAATTTGGGATAAAACGACGAAGAAAGTTTGCTTTCCCCTGCAAACTTTGTAACTGGCGCAGTGTCGAAAGAGGAGGGAGATTGAGAATCACCTCAACTTTTAAAGGATTCACCTGGATCCCTTAATGCGAAACGATAAAACCTAGAAGACGACCGGATTCTGACGCAGCACGCACCCTCAGGCATACCCGCTCATAGGATCTTCTCTTTCCTTGGCCTGAAGGACATTGACCATCCTTCTATTTCCCTGTCAGGAAATCTACACCCACAGAACTCTCGTGGGATCCCCCTCTCTTTGCTCATCGGGAGATCAGAACTCACGACTTCACGAATTCAAAGGTCAGTGGTCGGGTGTTGGTTCTACGAATCCCTGAACATCGATATGAGTCAACGCTGACCTTTCCCTTATCCTATCGGGACTTTCTCTATCGCAATCTTACCACTTGCAATATCGAGCAACTTTCTTTACTGACTCCCGACTCCCGATATGCCGATTACCCGACACGCGTGCGAGTTGACCTTTTAACGTCCCGTCACCTCTATCGAGAATTCGGGGTTCGCGATTTCGCGAATCCTTACGCTATTGTATCGGGACTTCTCACCATGAAACCCCGATAGCTTGTGCCACCTGTCCTCCACTCGCCGACTCAGATGTGGCCCACACTATTTACGTAGCCATTAGGATATCGCGTATCGCAATATCGTGACTCCTGTTACCAAATTTTTGACTGTTCTCTCACGAAATCCCGATAGGCGATTTCGCGAATAATCCAACGGTCTTGGCTGGCTTGGATCAACGGCTCTATCTGTTCTCAGCTTAAAATTTAAGGATTACGCCATTGTATCTCCCCTGCACATCCATACGATCTAATGACTCACGGAGATTCGTGGATTCTCCTTGGAGAATACCGACCGTCCGTTTCTTCCAGATGAATTCTGCGAAATAACCAAGTGTAGCTCCACGAAACTCGTCTGCCTGCTCGCAAACTTACGATGCTTCTTGAACCTTCAAGGCACCACTTGCTTGCGTTGTCCTTCAACAAACTCAAAAGGCCTCTCCTTCCTGAGCTTTTCCTCGACTCTGTGTCTTCTTAGAAAGACTTCTTGCTCGCACTCCTTGCCGCAACCTTCAGACACTTTCTAAGTGTTGAAGTCTTTTGACTCTGCGCACTCCTGCAACAATAGTCCTTCGATACTTCACTCAGGTTCACAACCCTGAGATTCTTACCCGGCCTGCGCACTCCTTGCATGGCTTCCTGTGCCCAACTACAACTTTGGGATGAATGAGAACAAAAGCTATCTCTATCTGAACCCTCTGTCAATGCACTCCTTGTGGACACTTCAACTGCACTCCTTGCAGGAATCTTCTGGATCAAATAGAGAAACAATTGAAACTCATTCCTTCTTCCTCTCAGACTTCAATCCAAACATGAAATCATATACACAACATATAAAAGAAAATATATAACAGGAAGAAAACATTCATGAGCATATCAACATCATTACACAGAGAACAGACATAAAACCATGAATTTGAACCAATCTCTTCTATTCATTCAAATATCTGTACATGGGTGTTCTCAAACAACTCTCTGCATGCTCTTGCTCTTCCTGGATAATGTTACAATGCACAATGAGGGTGTCTATATCCCGTTTCCCTCTTGCACTCTAAAGCTATCAAATCTAGAATTAAATTTCTATCTACCTGCATTAACTATTTTAAATGCCGTCTACCTACTAAGGACGAGAGCTAAATGATCAAGGTCCATTTACATTTACAAGTGTGTCTCATCTTAATGGCTTCATTTAAGATGGTGCAACAATCTAAGGGAATTTTCAAAATTTGTGCTGGCATGTCTCCAGCTGTCTTTTGCCTTCTGCGCTGGTTCGCTTGATGTGTTGGTGATGCTCTTGCATCATACTCCCTTGCTTGAAAACTTTCATGGGCTCCTATCCATGAGCTCATGCACGGTCTGTCCATGCTTCAATATTTCTGCTTCAGTCTCCCAGCTAGCATCTTCAACTGGATGATTCTTCCACTTGACCAGATACTCAAAGTATTCTTTCCTCCTGGCCCTCTTGCTTACTCGCTTATCCAGTATGCATTCCATCTGTGGCTTCTGTGCAACTGGCATCTGCTTCATCCACTGGATCATTGGCTTCTCATCTCCAGTCTCTGTTTCCTCTGCTCTATATGGGTACAAATATGAGATATTGAATATCGGAGAAATTCCAATCCCATCGGGTAATTCAATCTCATAAGCATTTTCTCCAAACTTTTTCAAGACTCTGCACGGTCCAATTTTCTTCATCTTCAATTTGTTATACATTCCTCTCGGGAACCTTTCCTTCCTCAGATGTGCAAGAACCGGATCACCAACCTCGAACTGAAGTTGTCTTCTATGCTGATCGGCTCTGCGCTTATACTCCTGGCTTGAATTCTGCAACCGCTCCTTCACCTGGCTGTGAAGTTCCTTCATCGCCTTAGCGAATTCTTCTGCACTAGCGCTCCTAGTTGCATCTTGTTCTGAATCTCTCAATTCAGAAATTCCCCTCGGCTGCATGCCATAAACAATCTGAAATGGACTCTGTCCGGTACTCCTGTTCACTGAGTCATTATATGCAAACTCTGCTTGTGGCAATACATTGTCCCAACTGCTGTGGTGCTCTGTCACCAAGCTTCTCAGCAAGTCTCCTAGACTTCTGTTTACCACTTCTGTCTGTCCATCCGTCTGCGAATGATACAATGAACTAAACAAAAAGTTAGTTCCCAGCTTCTTCCATAAGGTTCTCCAGAAATGCCCTATGAATTTTGTATCTCTGTCCGAAACTATGCTCCTTGGTAAGCCATGAAGTCGAATGACTTCTTTGAAAAACAGGTTCGCAATGTGAGTCACGTCACTGGTTTTCTGACATGGGATAAAATGTGCCATCTTGGAATATCTATCCACCACCACAAAGATTGAATCACAACCTCTTTGTGTTCTTGGAAACCCCAATACAAAATCCATGCTAATCGCATCCCACGGCCTCTTTGGTATGGGCAATGGTTGATAGAAACCTGCATTCTACTTCCTCCCCTTCGAATGCTGGCAAATTCTGCATCTGTCTACAAATCTCTTGACCTCTGATCGCATCCCTGGCCAAAAGTATGATTCGCTCAGCTTTGCGAATGTTTTGTCATGACCGAAATGTCTGGCCAATCCTCCACTATGTTTCTCCTTCAACAAGTTCTCCCTCATGGAGCATTTCGGAATACATAATTGATTGCCTCTGAACAACAATCCTTCCTGGATCACATACTCAGCCCATTAGCTCCTGTCTCTGAGAACTGGATTCTCAGCTGCTTCATACGCTTCTTTAAAATCCTGATCATCGGCGTACATGTCCCTGAGATCATCAAAACCTAATGTTTTGACTCGAAACTCCTGCAACAACAAACACTTTCTGCTCAAAGCATCAACAACTTTGTTAGCAGTACCAGAAATATGTTTAATCACAAATGTGAAATTCTGCATATACTCAACCCACTTAACATGCCTCTGATTCAACTTCTCCTGTTGAGTCACAAACTGTAATGCATGGTTATCACTATACAAAACAAATTCCTTCGGAATCAAATAGTGCCTCCACTTTTTCAATGCCTGAATGACAGCATAAAATTCCTTATCATATGTGGAGTACTTCAATTTCGCTCATTCAGTTTCTCGCTGAAGTACGCTATCGACCTGTTTTCTTGACTCAAGACTGCTCCGATTGCAAATCCACTTGCATCGCATTTCACCTGAAATGTCTTTTGAAAATCAGGCAACACTAGAATTGGTTGTTCCGTAATTTTCCTCTTCAACAAATTAAAACTCTTCTCAGCCTCTGCTGTCCAGTGAAAAGACTTATGCCGTTTCTTCACTGTATCCATCATTGATGCGCTAATTCCATGGAAATTCCTAATGAACTTTCGGTAGAAACTAGCTAATCCGTGAAAACTTCTCACCTCAAATATGTTCTTCGGTGATATCCAATTTTTGATTACCTCCACCTTATCTGGATCCATCCTCAACTCATTTGCTGAAATAACAAATCCCAAGTAAATGAGCTTTGTCTTCATGAACGAGGATTTCTTCATATTTATCAACAACTTCTCCTACTGTAATTTCCGCATCATTGTAGCCAAATGCTTCAGATGCTCCGCTGCTATCTTACTGTAAACCAGTATGTCATCCAAATACACAATGACAAATTTCCCGATGAACTCCTTCAAGACTTCGTTCATCAACTTCATGAAGGTACTTGGCGCATTTGTTAAGCCAAACGGCATAACAAGCCATTCATACAAACCCTCATTTGTCTTGAATGCTGTTTTCCATTCATCACCTTCTCTCATGCAAATCTGGTGATATCCGTTTTTCAAATCAGTCTTTGAAAAATACTTTTCTCCACTTAAGAAATCCATTAAATAATCCATCCTCGGCAATGGAAATCTGTACCTGATGGTTATTTTGTTGATCGCCCTTGAGTCTGTACACATCCTCCAGCCTCCGTCTTTCTTCAGATTGAGTACTGTTGGAACAACACATGGACTCAAGCTTTCTTTGACTAATCCTTTGTCCAATAAATTTTGGACTTGCCTTTTAACTTCTTCGTTCTCCTGTGGCGTCAATCTGTACGCGGCTTTGTTTGGAAAACTGGCTCCTGGTATGAGATCAATGTGATGATTCACACTCCTGATCGGTGGCAATGAACAAGGTAATTCGTCCACTACTATGTCGGCGTACTCTTCCAGCAGTTCCTGAACTTCCCCTGGCAAATCATCCACTCTTGTGCTAGTCAGAACAATCCTCGGTTTTCTGACCACAATGAATTGTGGATCCTCCTTCTTCTTAACCTCAGTAAGAAGTTCCTTCCCATTCATGAGAAGTACAGTGTTACTCACTTTTGGCTTCACTTCCTTATCCTTTATCGGAAGCAACATGTGTGTCCTCCCATTCTTCTCCAGGGTGTATGTGTTCATCCGTCCATCATGAATCACATTTCTGTCATATTGCCATGGTCTACCCAGAAATAGATGACAAACATCCATAGGAATTACATCACATAAGATCTTATCATTATATCCTCCTATCTTGAATTCAACCAAGCATTGTTTAGTGACAGTTACCTGGTGCCCTTTCTGTAGCCACAAAACTCTGTATGGGCTTGGATGATCAGTCGTCTCTAGCTCCAGCTTCTCTACCATCTCTGTAGAAACGAGATTGTCCGTGCTACCACTGTCCACAATGACCTTGCACACCATGTCCTTGGTCTTGCAAGCAGTCCTAAAAAGTCTGGTCCTTTGGACTGAACTTTCCACCTCCTTCTCGGGCGTCAAAAGGACTTTTCGCATCATCAACGATCTTCCACCTTCAACATCTTCTGCTTCAACATCTCGCCTCTGCGCCTCGGCAATGTGAGCTTCTCCAATGTCCTTCTTTTTCTCTGGACACTCATAAGACTTGTGCCCATTCTTTCCACATGTGAAGCATGTGATTACTCCACCTCTTGCTCTTCCTCTACCTCTAGTACAAGGAAAAGTGTTGTTATCAGCATAATCTCCTTTCTGCTCATTATGCTGTCCTCTTTGCTCTGCGTATTTCCCTCGCTGTGAACTTCCACCTCTCTCTGTCCGAGTCTAAGGTTTCTTCCATTCCTCTTTGGGCTTCTAGGTTCTTTCCTGGGCAACTGACTTGCCTCTGGGATGGCTCCTGCCTCGACCCCTCTGACCCTGTTTTTGGCTCAACTTATCCTCAGATTTCAAAGCCATCTGATAAGCATCTTCCACCGTTCGAATGGTTACCATGCTCATCTCATCTTGGATATCATATCTCAGGCCATTCATATATCTGGAAACTTTTTCATCATCGCTCTCCCGATGACCTGCTCTGATGTTCAGTCTATAGAATTCCTTAGTGTATTCTTTCACTGTCATCAGCTTCTGTCTTAGGTTCTGTATCCTCCTGAACAGAGAAATTTGATAGTCCCTGTGGATGAATTTTGCCTTCATCTTCGCGATCATCCTGTCCCAGCTCTTAATTTTCTGCTTGCCTTTGCAGCGTTTGTCAGCTTGTAGTTCATCCCACCACAATGCTGCATGTCCTTTCAGTCTCGTGACAACATTCTTGACTTTCTTGTCCTCTTTGACATCTTCATAGTCGAAGTATGTGTCAAGAGCTATAATCCAGTCTAGAAGTTCCTTTGCATCCAAGTTTCCTTCGTAAACTGGAATGTCCATCTTTTCTCTTGCACCCATCTTGGAAATAGCTTCGATCAAACGCTCGTTTGATGCATCTTCAGTTGCAACTTCCTCTTCGCATTCAGCCTCAACTTTGCTCCTAGAATCACTCAGATCCCATGCACTGGCTGTGTGTCTTTGCGCTGTCTCCATGTCTTCGAGTCTAGCTTGGAGATCACACATTTGTCTCTCTATGGCTGGATCTGCCATTTGTCGACCTCTTCTTCGCGGCATTTCCCTATCCTCTGGATCAGGTGACTGTCTATCTCTTCTCGATGGCATGGTGAATTCTCCTCTTCTATGCTACAGGAAGCAAAGAGTCTTTTTGAGCTCTGATACTAAACTGACGCAACATGCACCCTCAGGCATGCCCGCTCACAGGATCTTCTCTTTCCTCGGCCCAAAGAACACTGACCATCCTTCTATTTCCCTATTGGAAAATCTACACCCACAGAACTCTCGTGGGATCCCCCTCTCTTTGCTCATCGGGAGATCGGAACTCGCGACTTCGCGAATTCAAAGGTCAGTGGTCGGGTGTTGGTTCTACGAATCCCCGAACACCGATATGAGTCAACGCTGACCTTTCCATTCTCCTATCGAGACTTTCTCTATCGCGATCTCACCACTCACGATATTGAGCAACTTTCTTTACCAAGTCTCGACTCCCGATATGCCGATTACCCGACATGCGTGTGAGTTGACCTTTTAACATCCCGTCACCTCTATCGAGAATTCAGGGTTTGCGATTTCGCGAATCCTGATGCTATTGTATCGGGACTTCTCGCCACGAAACCCTGATAGCTTGTGCCACCTGTCCTCCACTCGCCGACTCAGCTGTGGCCCACACTATTTACGTAACCGTCCAGATATCGCGTATTGCAATATCGTGACTCCCGTTACCAAATTTTCGACTCTTCTCTCATGAAATCCCGATAGGCGATTTCGCGAATAATCCAACGGTCATGGCTGGCTTGGATCAATGACTCTATCTATCCTGAGCTTACACCTTCGGGATTATGCCGCTATATCTCCCCTGCACATCCACAAGATCTAACAACTCATGGAGATTCACGGATTCTCCTCGGAGAATACCGAGTGTCCGTTCCTTCCGGATGAATTCTGTGAAATGACCAAGTGTAGCTCCACGGAACTCGTCCGCTTGCTCTCAAATTTACGATGCTTCTTGAACCTTCAAGACACCACTTACCTGTGCTGTCCTTCAACAAAATCAAAAGGCCTCTCCTTCCTGAGCTTTTCCTCGACTTTGCGTCTTCTTAGAAAGACTTCTTGCTCGCACTCCTTGCGGCAACCTTCAGACACTTCCTAAGTGTTGAAGTCTTTTGACTCTGCGCACTCCTGTAGCAGTAGTCCTTTGATACTTCACTCAGGTTCACAACCCTGAGATTCTTACCCGTTCTGTGCACTCCTTGCACGACTTCTTGTGCCCAACTGTACCTTTGGGATGAATGAGAACAAAAGCTATCTCTATCTGAACCTTCTGTCAACGCACTCCTTGTGGACACTTCAACTGCACTCCTTGCAGGAATATTCTGGCTCAAATAGAGAAACAATTGAAACTCATTCCTTCTTCCTCTCAAACTTCAATCCAAACATGAAATCATATACACAACATATAAAAGCAAATGTATAACAGGAAGCAAACATTCATGAGCATATCAACATCATTACACAGAGAACAGACACAAAACCATGAATTTGAACCAATCTCTTCTATTAATTCAAATATCTGTACATGGGTGTTCTCAAATAACTCTCTGCATGCTCTTGCTCTTCCTAGATAATGTTACAATGCACAATGAGGGTGTCTATATCCCGTTTCCCTCTTGCGCTCTAAAGCTATCAAATCTAGAATTAAATTTCTATCTACCTGCATTAACTATTTTAAATGCCATCTACCTACTAAGGACGAGAGATAAAGGCTTAAGGTCCATTTACATTTACAAGTGCGTCTCATCTTAATGGCTTCATTTAAGATGGCGCAACAATCTAAGGGAATTTTCAAAATTTGTGCTGGCATGTGTCCAGCTGTCTTTTGCCTTCTGCACTGGCTCGCTTGATGTGTTGGCGATGCTCCTGCATCAGATTCCACACAGAAAACGCACTTGTGAGGATTTAAATGTATACGGTAGAACCGACAATGAATGAAAATGGCTCAGAGGTGGGTTGGGTGATCAACTCTGCGCATAGAATGAGCAGGTAAATCATCCAAATATGGTTGAACGATTTGCTCGATATCATGAAAAGCATAAGACATAGCACGTTGAAAAGTGGCGCTAGCGTTCTTGAGACCGAAAGGAAGTTTCCAATATGCAAAAGTACCCTAAGGACAAATAAAAGAAGTCTTATGTTGATCCTCAGGAACGATGTTAATTTGATTATAGCTGGAGAAACCATCCATGAGAGAGAAGATTTCATTGCCGACGCAGTCATCGACAATCTGATTGACAAAAGGGGTCGTAAAGTTGTCTTTTGGACAAAATTTATTGATATCCTTATAATCAACACAAAAACAAATCGTACCTTGTTTCTTGTCAATCGGGGCAAGATTGGAAACCCAGTCTGTGAGAGCCACTGGATAAATAAAGCCGACTTTCAGAAGTTTCTCGACTTCGAGCTTTATAACAGCCGCTTTACGTGGGTGAACTGGACGAAGGCGTTGCCGGACGGGTTTAGCCTCAGGATATGTCTTAATTTCATGTATCACAATTTCAGGGTCGATACCTGACATTTCTTCGTATCTCCAGGCGAAGATGTCACAAAACTCTTTGAACAGGGACGTATAAGTGACTATTTCGTCAGGGGAACACGAAGCTCCAATAGGGTCATTTTCGACGATTCCAGGTTTAATGGATATGTCAATGGGAATCGTGGGTGAGATATTGCTTAAGTTCCCTTCAGCAAACACATCGTCTGTAGACTCGAGAACGGTCGATATGATGACAACGGTCGATGAAGTCGAGATCCATTGGTAGTTCTCAAGAGTGTGTTGCTCCAGAAAGAGGATAGAATGATGATGCCCATCGTCCCAAGGGGTGTCCTCGATGATGGACATGATCATCTCGTCAGTCGAAAAAATAACATGAAAAGGATTGGGAGACAACTCATCAAGAGAAGGGGTAGAGGGTTTTGCTGATTGAATGGCTTGATAGGCGAACTCAACTGGACTTAACGACATTTCGTTGCCGAAACGAAAATGATCTCCAGGGTCAGGGACTATCCAAGGGTCATGAGACGCAGGAAGTTCGTGAGGCAAAGTGGAGATCATGTTTATGGAAGCAACAGATGGGCGTGGAACATCGGGCGGTGGAATGGGGAAAGTACCCTTTAACGAGGAGTCCTTTAGAAGGCCTACACCGACGTTCTCATAACCCGGTTGGGTTTTAGCAATAAATGGTACGTTGCCAGTACAGGTATCAGAATTAAAGAAGGAAAGTTGGTCGATGGTAATAACCTTTCCTTGATGAGGGAAATGTACTACACAGAAAAGTGTTGACACGACTGCACGCATGGAATCTATCCAGCTACGTCCAAGCAGAAGATTATAATCAAGGGGAGCGTCAAAGACTTTCACTTCGACTTGGACCGTCTTACCTTCTAATGTGATGGGCAACGACGGAAGAACACCGTAGGGCTTAAAACCAGAGCCATTGAAGGCTTTAAGAGTGTTTTGTGATTCATTCAAAGAAGGAGAGCCANGTAAGAGACATAACACACGTCAAGGCACCCTCATTGATAACAGTTCGACAAATGTTCTTTTCAAAGACAACAACTTGTATCTGGAATGCGAGTTGAGGGGGTAACCTTGGAATGTGATCTTCCAAGTCAAAGACTATTAAATTCGTATCCATCGAGTCAATTCCACTGATATCTTTCAACAGTGCCTTCCGTTGTGCAGGACAAGTTTGAAGGACTTCAAGGGCTGACATTGTAGAAGGTGCTTGGGCCAGATCTTCAACAATGTTGTAGTTCTGGGCCGCACAAGCATGAGAATTGAAAGCTGATTTCCGAATGATGCCCTTTGGGGGGAGTCGCAGAACTGTGTCGAGGCTCGGTCGTTCGAGATGAAGAGGACCATTTGTAGGTGGAGTTGTGGAAGAGGGTTGTACCAAGGAAGGGGGTAAATCATCAACCTTCTCCTTAGATGGAGAATAATCTTTGGCTCAAGTCGTGAGTGCAACGTTGTTCTTCTTAGAATCACCAGTACACATCAAAACATAAAAAGTGGTAGAAGATGAGGGTTGGTCATGGATGACCAACTGAGCCTGTTGTTGAGATGGGAAGGGTTGGGACAAGACAGCCGGTGCAGGTGGTTTCGGGGCTCCCTGAAGGAACTTAATGACCTCGGCACGTCGTGGACAATCCTTCGTGTAGTGATCATCACCACAGATAAGGCAAGGGTATCATGGTTTGCGCTTATCCCGATCGTCAACATGAGTAGTTTTAGTTTGCTTTGCTTGAGAATTATTTTTTCCCTCCTTATTATTGCCTCTCCCCTTCTAGATTTGTTTTTACCGGCTGGGGTAGATTGAACTGCATTTACCTCAGAAGTCTTGCCAGTTGGAGTGGCAGGAGACGGAGCATTTTGAACATTAGAAGAAGCAGATTTAGGGTTTGTGCTTGAAGCGACATGTGATTGGGCTTGGGTAGTACCAATCACACCGTCATCCACATGCAAGGCAACTAGAGTAGTTGAAGTGCTGGAAGAAGTAGGACGAGGTAATTCAGGTAATAAATCGTAAAGGGTTCCCGTTTGTGAGTAAACGAGGTCAAGATACTGAGCACGACTTATAGCCTGCTCTTCTATGACAACGCCACCCATGAAAATGTCCTTACCAATTTCATTCACAAATGATTTTGTAAGCCATTCTGCCAGTAACTGATCGGGGAGCTCAAGTTTAATGAGATGTCGTCTTCTTCGCCACTCATGGATGTGATCATATATATGAGTGCCTTTAGTCTGTTTGAAGGAAGTCAAAATCTCGGTGCCTGTGTCATAATAAAATCGGTAACTGGTAATGCGTAAGGAAAGCCATAGCTAGGGTATTGAAGTTAGAGAAGAAACCATGTGGAAATTCGATATACCACTTCGCAGCAGAACCGGTAAGGGTTCGTTGAAAAAGACGTAAACGAATAGAGTCATCCATCAATGAGCTGGATGAACACCATAGGTGAAAATTCATAACGTGATTGTTTGGGTCCTCTCCCACTTTGCCGTCGAATTTAGGAATGTCCGAGGGAAGCTTGGCTGGTATAACAGACCATTGGGGAGAGTGATGAATAGGATCATTTAAAATCCTTGACAAATATGGAAGATCCAAAGTGGCGAGAAAGGGTAATTGTCGATTCACTTGCGGGTATTGGTGGCTTTGGGGAGGAAGCCCTGTCGGCAAACCAGTAGGACCATAAGTAGTCTGCATATAATGTGAAGATCTAGGCATATTTTGTGGTGGTTGGACAGGATAGTAGCTCATCGAATTATACCCTGGAGCAGAGGCTTGAGTTTGAGCATTTTCCCCCCAAATGGGATTAAACGAACCGGGATATGGTTGGCCCATACTAGAGGGTGTTACGGACGCAGTTGAAAACTGCTGCCCCCCAGTCGATTGAGGAGGATTTTGGATCAACTGATTCCAATACTGGGCCAAATATGGAGGTATGTTTTTCCCATAAGGTGGAGTGGCTCCTCCCATTGAAGGTGGTGTACCAATTGAGGGCAATGTTCCAATTGGCATTTGCCAACTGAGAGGGGGTTGAGTTATACTACCTTGATGAGATTGTCCACCAATCGGAAACTGATAAGTTGGAGTGAATGATGGAATATCGTCACTAGGATTATGATTGCCAGTAGAAGACAAAGAAGGTCCTCCAAAAGGAAATTGAGGGAGTGTTGGGACAAAACCGGGAAGAAAGTGCCCAGAAGAAAAAGGACCACTAGGAGAGCTGGATGGAGTTTGCGCAGGAGTAGGAATGGAAGCATTCAACGCACAGTATCCAGGTGGTAGTGTCGGATTGACATTGGGCATCTGCGGTGTGTTGATGGGAGTAAGACTAACCACAGGAAACCCGGTTGGAACACTCGAAGTAGTTGTGAGATGGGCCATTTCAGCAGGGATGGTAAAGTGATAAGCGGTAGTCACCGATACTGTCTCTGTAATAGAGATTTCAGAAATCACAGGCGGGTTGAGTTCGGAAATGACAGGTGAACCTAGACCAAACAGGTCCTGTCGAAAAACGCCCGTAGACCAAAAAGGATCTTGGTCCCCAGGTCCAGATGGAGATCCGAAAAAAACAACAATTAAGTCTCCGGAAGAGTTTGCTCGCATAAAACGTCTCTCAGAATTAGGGTGAAGTCGAAATTCCTCTCGAGTATTTGTAATGCGAAAATGTTCTAGAGAGTCAGTGCATTCCACTTGTGGTGTGGTGATGACTGGGAATTCACTCTCCCGAGGAGAGCCTCCAGGTGTGCTTTTGGGCAAGGGTTGAGAACCTTCCATATGCTCTGGAGATAAACCTTGCATTCTACATGAACGATGTGGAGGAGCTATTGTAAGTGAGCGACAGACTTCGCGAAGAAAATCCTATGGTCAACTTCGAGAAACAAACAACACGCGCTAGTAAACAAAATCTAGGAAGCAACACCAAGCAAAC
Source organism: Picea mariana (assembly GCA_032191745.1). Lineage (NCBI taxonomy): Eukaryota > Viridiplantae > Streptophyta > Pinopsida > Pinales > Pinaceae > Picea > Picea mariana. The sequence goes on along the minus strand of JASDQU010012668.1, from coordinate 30,073 downwards.
GAGACCTTCTAATTTCGAAGCCACTAGTTGGTGATG
>JASDQU010012668.1:7667-27600 GCA_032191745.1 Picea mariana | reverse complement strand
AACATCGAGAATTCATCTTTTTCCATGCTTTAGGAAGAGTTCGCACCCTAGCAGTTCAACACAGTGCGAGAAGTTTTCACTCTGGCTTAAGGCAGCCTGCGAGAATCAGCATTCTCGCACCCAAATATACTAGCAGCCTGCGAACCTTCTTCAAAAATGAGTTTTCTGGGAAGAGATGAAAGTAACTTTTTCTCAGGAGAAAGTTCTTATGAAGAGCATGAGTACACCATCATTAATACATCATCATGATGACCAAAATTATGGGTAACATATGGAGGTACCCAATGGAAATGTGGTTATGTATTATTAGTGGAGGTCATTCAATGTAAGGTGGATAGGTCCACTATATTATTAAATAAATCCCATGTAATAGTGTGTATACAATAAAGGTGAGAAGGATTTCTAGAAGGTTCTACCTACTAGGATATTCCTTCTCTAGAATGTTCGTGGGAGATAGAGAGATTGTTATATAAAGAATTATAATCAATGTATTGAAACATAGTGAACAATATTGTTATTTTAGCAAGCAAGTGTTGCTTGGGAGTGCATTCCTTCCATAAGGAATAATATCTGGTGTTACGCTACCTCAAAAGTTTTGTCTACATTCTTGTGTTGAATATTAGATGAATGGTTTGATTTATTCTTAGTCAGATTAAGGATTTATATTATGATATATTTTCATATCTGCTCGGGTACTTAACATTTGGTATCAGAGCTATTTCCTTGGCCAAATAAGGGAAGAAAATTTTGGTTCATTTTGCAGATTTTTTAAAAGAAAAAAGGGGGCGACACACTTCAGACTCAATTTCGAAACTTTTTGCTCAGAATTTGCAGAAAATAATTGGATATTTGAATTCCTATTGGGAAAATACCCAATTTCAAAAAAATAAAATTGGCTGAAACAGAGTCTAGGAAGTGAAGTTATCATCGTTTTAAATTCAACAATTTTTCGAGGTTGTTTCTGGAAAAAAACCACACAATTTGCACAGTAAGTTATAAACCCTAGGTTTTTGTGGAAGGTTTATTCGAAAAAACAATGTATTTTACAGGGAACACTAATGGCCTTAATATTGAAAACTATATAAAATGGATGAAGTCTAAACATCCAATATTTTAGTGCTTACATATACTTGATAATTTAAAGGACGATGATGACATTTGATGGTAATCGTTTAATTATAGCGAAATGATGGCACTCTCTAATAAGTAGTTGGCATAGACTTGGGAAAAATAATACTGGGATACATATTTTTATTATGTTGGTTAATTAATTAATTCTAATACATTGATATAATATTATTTATTAGATCTAATCAATATGTGCAAAATAATTCCAATTGTCTCCTTCCACCTAACAATTCAACATTAGAAATAATCTTCAATAAAATGCAACTAATATTTGCATCATACATGGGTGATGCACAAGTACATATATAATTCATATTGTAATGTAAAATTTGACATATATTTTTAATAACAATGTTCTTTCATGAGATGTTGGCCCAACCTAGAGGCATCTAAGTCGTCAAAATCACTCGGGGATCGTACCCAACTTGAATCACACTAACCCTAAACATGGATGGTTTTTTTTGGGTGTTTCCTCTTGACTACCATGAGTTTCAAACCTTGTCCACCTTACAAAATGAAACTCTCGAAATCCAATCGCCCTAGTGGGATTTGACTATTTTCCTTAGTCTTATTAGCTTGTATTATTACATTATATTTTACTTTTGAGCATATATAGTTAAAAATGAATGAAAAGTGTTTATTTTGAAAATTCAATCACTTATTTAAACTTTTGTTTTTATTTCACTATTTATTTTTCATTAATAATAATGAATGTGAATGTGAATGATGGATACATTACAGTTAAATTTGTCTTTATTTTTAGTGAAACCCTTTCATTTTAGTGCACTAAAGGGTTTCACTAAATTTTAGCATCTAGTAGCCAAAAGAAAGGGATGCCCATACAAATGGTTAAGAAAACCTCAAATGGACCTAGCAAGTCATAAATTCATGAACTAAGGGATGCATTTCCTGCAATATTGATTCCATGTTCATTTTCATATTACAACTACAATGATATTTGTTGTAACAGACCCAACCCCCTAAGTACCTTTTTAAGGGATGGGGTGTTAAATTTTCGCTTCTCTTAACAACCTTAAATCTTCTCTATCATAGCTCTATCCTCATTTTCTCTTCAAGATCTTTCCAAGGTCGGTAATTTCACTTAGAATTTAGCTCTGGAATGAAAGCTATGACCTCCCAAAGTTCTTGAATTTACATATACAACATCTTTCTTACTCTCACGTGGCATCCATGTGACGTTACGTTTTCCGATCCAAATGACATGGAAACACCAGGGTCTTGTGGCACTAGCCTAGCCTAGCCTACCATGGTGGAACCCCACTCAGCTTGTCATCCTATTAGTAATGGACATCTGTCATCCTAATGGAGTCCTAGCTGCCTTGTTGTATTCATGGATTCAAAGGTGACAGTGTTGCAGAATCATGGTCTATATTCATACTTTTCATGAACCCACCACCAAAAATTAACTTCTTTTTCATTCACGGACTCACGGACTTGCAGAATCACAAATGCATAATTTTATGCCTCCCATTCTTAATTTCATCCGAGAAGTATCGGCACTAAACCACTTTTCCACCTACAAGACTAACATAATCGTAGATGTACAATTTTGTACCTCCCCTTCATAAGTACGCACGATAAGTCTCAACACTTAACCATTTTTCCATCTATGCAGACTTTTGGACTAGAAGACATACAATTATTTACCTCCCCTCCACAAGTTCGTCCGAGAAGTCTCAACACTTAGATTATTTGGTGATTTTGTTGGGCTCATGTGTTGGCGGACTCACAAACACATTCATCTCACCTTTCAAACCCTTAAACTCAACAATGACCCACTCCCTATTACCTCAACCAATTACATACCTCCACATGGATTCCTCATACACGCAGGCTCTTTTAGTTAACGTGACATCAACATAGTGTTAGCATGTCTCGTTAAATTCTACGGGCTTCCAGGTCGATCAACGAATGAGATCACATCCTAGATGCACTCCGATCAACGGTCCAGATCTTTCAAAATTTTGGTCGAACGTCCAAAGATAAAACTAAGGTCTAAGACATAGTTCACCCAAGGGTCTACGCTATGGCCTACCATCCAATTACCTGTTTCGATTCACATGTTGACACTTATCAACTTCTGGACACGTTGGAATTCCAGGTCAACATGGTACATCATCCTGACGTTACCTCTCCCCCAAATATCATTTAAACAAGACTGCAATGATCTATGACAAAGGTTAATTATGGGTTAATCCCTGATTAACGATATAGATTAACTCAGGTACATTCTCTACATGCATGGTAACCTTCTTTGATAAAGGGTTCAGATCTATTCTCTCCGCCAATCCAACGAATGTGATTCCTTCGAGCTCAAAACATGGTTTTTCTTCTGATTAAGGACTTAGACAATTAAAGGATTTTTATTTGGGATTTCTCCCTTATGCACAACAAGCACAAGCCTGTCATATAACACTCGAATGAGGGTTCTATGTCTTGCAACCCCACCAATTTATCAAAGGGAAAGAACATATCGTTTACGACCTTCTCTGGCCTCTCATACATAGCAAGACTAACAATTCTGTTTAACTTTGAAGGTGAGTTATTTCACCTTCTTGGGCTCAATTCCTTACATTGAACTATTAACTTATAATCCTAGTTTCCATTCAAAGATTTCCCATCACAATGATGGATTACCCATCACGACGATGGATATGTATATATATATTGAGCACACGAGAATCATAAAATTAACTTCATTTTTTTTAATCTCAGAGCATTACAGAATGCTTGTATTCAGTTGTGTAGGGCATGCACCATTCTTACTATCCTACCGTCACTCAAATGTAGGAGTTTTCCAATACAATAAGCATCATTGTTATAAATCAAGTATGTATATTTATAGTGCAAGTACATGCATTCAATCATGCATTTCAATTCAATTACACAGAGTCTATGAAATACTTATCTAGTTACAAGTTACAACCAACCAACTGATTGTGAGTTTTCACCTTTCCACCCAACTGTAGGCACATATGCATTCACTCTTAGCATTCTGGCCACCCTTGTGCCAAGCCATGATACCACTAGGGAATCTCTCTCAGGTTCTTAGCAAGATTTGACGGTTACTCTCCTTCACTCTACTCTTGGTAGATATTTTCCCTTACACCCACCTAGCCCAGGTCTCTTCGAGGTTTATCAGATGCCTTCCTAGCATCAAGCTCACGACCCTCTTAGCTCAGGTCATGTTTTTGTTCTTCTATGATCCAACTCAGAACCCTTCTACAAGTTCTTTGATCCTTCTATTACACAGACTCATGCATTCCTTTCAATAGATCCTTTCCTCAGAGGCCCGACCCTCCTTCAGTTCTTCCCCTCTGCATATCCCAACCGCACACATGACTTAGACATGTTCTCGACCCGTCCTTCTATTTCTTCCGTCAGAAGGAAACTCATGGGTCAATCCTAGGGACCCGTGGTGATCTTTTCTAGTGTCCTCTAGATGACCACTTCCTTTCCCTTATGACAACCCCCCATACTTCCATTCATTGGGGTGGTTCTTTTTTCAATTACCAACCTCCCTCATTGACTGATTTGTCTTCAAATTAGGGCTAAGGGAAGTAATATGAATAAGGCTTGAGGTCCTTTAGTTTATTAGGGCCTCCTCTCATTCCACTAGTGATATCATGGCTTTTACTTTAAGGCTTCAACCCATAGTCAATTTTTGCATTTACAATTAAACAATAATACATTTACAATATTCACATGTCATTGCATGGGAATCACTAATCATTATTTATTACATGTATCCAAGGTTTAGAGAGGGGGTTTTACATTTTCCTACCTCTATTACCAATTTGAGGATACACATTTGAATGATGAACTCTTTTTATCTATTTCAATCATTAGAATCATAAATTCTAGACCCACATAACATGCATAATTTAAGACCTATAATGTGGAAGTGTAATTATAACCATTATGACCCCATATCTCACAGAGATAGAATCTTTGGTATCATGCAAAGGTATTTTACCTTAATAGTGACAATGGAATATTTGTTGACCTCTCTATAATTTTGATCAAGATATGGAAATCTTGATTTCCCCTATATGGGTCAGACTTCTGCATCTCCCCACATCTTCCCATGATTTTTTGGGATAAAGTCACTCTTAAGATTATTGGAGACATGTTGGGTCATTTCATTGATTGAGCAGAGATAAATGGGAAATGTACACCTATGCTAGATTTTGTGTGGAAGTGGACTTACAAAAGTGTCTCTCGTAAGCGATTCAATGCAATATGGAAAGATGGAGTCATATTCAAGCTCTTGATTATGAACATATTCCATTGAAGTGTAATACTTGTCATGAGTACTTCCACTTCACAAAGAGCTTCACAAATATACAAGAATCATAACTCCCTTTGAAGTAGGCTCCACCTGGTCAAAACATCAAGAAGAAAAACATTTTTAAACTAGTGCTCATAAAGCACAAGAAGCAACATCACAAGGGATCTCAAACTGCAAAGAGACCTTGGTCCAGACAATTAAATTTCATTAGCAATAGATTTGAAATCGTTGAAGATCAAGAATAAGAACATGAAAATCCAAATGCTCTCCTCGACTCATCTATTGGGCTAGTAGCAAAAGATCAAGAGGAAATAGAGAACACGGTTCCAAATATTAAGGGTGGCACCTCATTTGGGGTAAGTTCAGCGACTCCATAAGAGAAGGAATCAAAATCAAAAGCGGAGATGTGAGAAGAAGAAAATGAGAATGAAGAGGTACCCATGGGAGATGAAAAGATCCTTGAAGTCTCTTATTCTCCATCCTTTGTATAATTTTTAAAGAAAGACTCGCATCCCTCTCCTCGATTAACAAGGGGAAAAAATCAAGTTGAGATTGTAGAGATAAAGAGGTCGAATGAAGCATTTTTCTATGTAACCAACAAACTTTGGACCCCACCATGTTTAATGGGGAGAGAGCACTACAAAAAAGATAATTATGTTCCCTTTCTACATTTTTTTTTATGCAAACAATTTATTAGAATTTATTCTTGTACTCATGAAGCAATAAGACTAAGTTATGGAAGGTAAAGGGTTGGATCTTTCTCTTCCATCCTTTTGATGAGAGGTTGGATATATGTACTATTCTATGTCCATCTTCCCCTTAAACCTTAAGATGCTATGTATATTTGAAGAGTGATGTTAGATCCACTACAACAACATTTAGGTATTATTAGGTATAACAAGTGTTGCATGGCAGCGTAGTCCCTACCGGGTTGGAATGGGAATAAATGCACTGTTATGGTGTGACCGAGGGAGAAATAGAAGCTCGAAGCAGTGGACACGTGGGAAGCAACTTGAAGTACAGGTGGTATCCATGCAAAAAATGACTCGTGCCAGTGTGTCAGATGACAACAATAAGACATCGGGCTAGTAGATGACCTGGGGAGACTCACTGCGGAAGTAAGGTTGAAGCCCCATAAAACCAGAGTCCTGAATTCCCGAATTAGTTAATAATAATATTATATTAATATGGGGTTCATATGCAGATATTCTTACAGATTAATTTGTTAGCATCAAAATGGAAACCTAACGAGGATGTGAATCCTACTGCGTTTTTTTATAGATGTGATGTTCCTGTTTAAGTTTTTTCATGGGGCGTGTATAGTTCAAATATGGAACTTAGAAAATTTCCATTGTAATGACTTGAAGCAATAAAAAAGGATAGTAGTAGTTTTTTTAATATATATTTTTCTGTTTTGAAATGAAGGTTCCTGGAAAAAAGGACAAGGAATGACACACATTAAACATTCAAATTTAGTAAACACAATTTCCTGACATCCATCATAGTTGAAGATAAAAAATTCTCAGCACATAAAAATAAAAGAAGATGATCAATATGAATAAAGAGAACTAATTTAGCATTCCGAAAACAGGCCCACAAGGCACCGTTGAGATTGTTCCTGAAGTAGTTTTTTTTTAAATTTATCAAAAATTAATAATGTCTGTTACATATTTCTGGAAATTTAAATGCGTTTGTCATATATACTGGGATTGGGGCTCCTGCATAAAAGAAATAAGTACAAGAAATAAGACTGTAGAAAGAAGAAGTGGGTGACGATAGAGAGGAAGACTTGAAAAAAAGAAATTGGAAGTTATCAGTCTTTGGTTAGAGATTTCTATTTAAAGAGGTGGAATAACTAGATTAATAAAGAAAGAAAGATGTGATCATTATAGACTTACTATTATGGTATCTATTTCTCCCTTTTCTATTTGCTTGTTGATGCCTTTTTATTTCTCTCGTCGACGACCATTGGAATCGTGCCAACCGGTTGTTTCCCTTTGTCGGTGAGCTTGTTGATTCCCCTTTGGAGCCGTTCTTCAATGTAGCTTCTCATGGGGGCCACGTTGATTTCATCCCATATTTTTATGTTGAAAAGATAGTTTTCTATTTTCCTTAGATCGACAGAAATACTATGCAGAGCCTGTTCAATTTCTTGATTATGTGTCGAATAGTCCACTAGCCAGTTTTCCACGTCATCTTGACCATATTCAAGGATGCCGTAAAACTTTTCTAAAGACAACCCATTTAAAATATAAACTTGTTCATTGAAGGCTTGCTTGGTTAAGGACAAGGAGTTGAGGATTGAGTTTGGGTCTTGAACCTCTTTGGTACTTCCAACTAAGTCTATTTCAGTTAGGTTTATGAATAATTCTTCTTTCTCTGATATGGCATGTTCACATGATTCGACAATGAGATGTAGGTTCTTAACTTTCTCTTTCCAACATGCCTTTAATTTTTTGATCCGGTTTGGGGAGGGGAGATCTTCTTGTCTTATTCTCATATCTAAGATGTTGATGACATGGTTTCCAAAATGGATCACCGTCTCTAGATAGAAACGTTCTTCATTTTTTAAATCCGCCTGCAAATGTTCATGCAAAGCATGTGCCCTCATTCGAAAGGAAGCTATATTTTGTAATGTTTCCTAGGCTTTAGTAATTAGATCCATTATTTTCTTGATATTCTTCTCCACATAGCCTCTACATGATGTGAGGAGGATGGAGGATCCTTTTAACTTGGCTGCAGGGGTGGAAGATATGGTTTTTGCTAAAGGACTGACAAACAATGGGGTAGGAATCAAAGCTTCCTCCAATTCCGTGATTCGTTCGTTCAGTATGGCATTCTCCACTTCAATTCTTCCAATGGAATCATCAAGATCATATGTGGTTTCTTGGTGAAGTTGGGAGATTTTGGATGGCTACATGTTCCTAAGGTTAATCTCTGAACGCGATTTCCCTTTCTTATTTGTTACATCTCTCTTTTCAATAATTAAATTTTTAGATTGGCTGTCAAAAACAACACTCTGGAATACGAAGGATTCATCTTCGTAAAAAATGTCAGTCTCAACTATTTTAATTCTGGAACTATGGTGCATAACGACCGCAGGCTGATCAAATTTGTGGAACATGTCATCGACAATAGTCTCAATTTGCATATTCTCACTTTTAGTTTTGGGTTCTTCCGCTTACCCTACAACATTTTTTCTCTTCTTCGTCACGCGAAGCTTGTGAGAACTATCAATTTTTCTATGAGGAGGGTTCTTATCTCCTCCTCCATTTGAAGAATTATGGGTTTCTTTCTTATTGGGGTGGGCCATTGGAGCGATGCTCCATGATGTTGTGCTCTTGGGAGTGCTAGCTATGGACTGCACATTCTTCTCACCGGAGCCTTTGTACAATTCAGTTGTGCTTTGCAGTGTCTCTACATCGCCATTGTCAGGATCAAGAGTTTTGTCATCATTGTATCTGTCTTCGTTCAGGCATGTATGGATAAAAGAGCCGCTAAAGCCAACTGCTAGTAAAAGTTCTAGAAAAATCCCATTAGGGTCGAACCCTCTTATCCTTTCAACATATCTTAGGTTCAAGTTGTTGAAATGGCTTGCGAATTCGTCAATATTGTTGACGTTCCTGAACAAGAAGTCCCCAATTTTCCAAGGCAGAGGAATGAAATGCTTTTTTCTCTTGCCATGGAAAAAATGCAACTAGTAGTTGTATTTCCTTGCTATTTCTGTAACAAACATCTTGTCCGTGATGTGACATGGAAGGAAAGAAACATTTTCCTTGGAGCCAAAAATCATTATTGCACTGTAATTTTCCATTTGTTCAATTGTCCCCTTCCTGTCCAAAAATTTGGTTGCCTGGTCAGACATCTGGGGAGCATCCTTTCCTAATAATAAATCTTTGAAAACCGAGACAAAGTCATTAAAAAAATCATTAAAACAATGGCAGAACTTTTGCCTCCACAAGGCCTGGTACCAGAACGTTACTGGGTCAAATTCATAGTTTATCTTCTTACTCTCACATGGCATCCAACATCTTTCTTACTCTCACGTGGCATCCATGTGACGTTACGTTTTCCGATCCAAATGACATGGAAACACCAGGGTCCAATTGTCATGTCCCCAAGGCCGAGCCCTGTTGTAAATCATGTCTATGAAGTATAAATCTTTTTTATGAACTGTAATTCAAATTTATAAGGTTGGTGAGCCAAGTTATATAAGCTAGTGGGCTTATTTTTTATTAGGACAGGGAGCTTCAGTGTTGAAGGCCAGGAGCCTAATTTTTGTACATGTAATTATGCACAGTATTAATACAAAACATCTCTGCGTGTGGACCGACCATGATGAATGAGTGATGGGGGACTAAGCTTCCACAAAACCTGTGTAAGGGATTGGGGGCTGGAAGGTTGGAAAGAGAGGCTAAGTGTGGAGCCTAAGGGCTTAAGTCCTTGGGAATAATATTTTAATATTATCCCAAAAGCCATGTGAAATATATGTTTTGTCCTAAGTTCCTGGGGAGGGACGCATGCAGCTTCATGGGCGACATGTGTTGACCCAGGCGCATGTGATTTAACCCAGGAAATGAGCCATGTTGGGGGTTCTCTTTCCATTCCAACGACTGTTGCGTAGGAGTGGGGTGGGAATTTCTCCAACCATCACCTGAATTCGGGGTTCGACCTTCCCATTCCTCCATCCTCCATCTGTATGCGTTTGGCCTCTGTGATTGAACCTCTGTACACCTTATGCATCTCTATAACCAGAGAGAGCCGCACTATGCTTTAGCATTGATCATTTCCGTTTCGGGTGTCCATACCCATTTTCCCAATTGATTGTTGTGGCCACGCAGTGCTGGACTACGTGTGGCTTGCTGGCCAGTGTGAGGGAGGTGATTGTTGTTGAAGATGCAGGTTACCCAGTCTATGAGCGACTCTCTCTAGGTGAGAGAGTGTGCATAGGAAGTGAGAACTCCTAGAAGGAGTCCTGTAGTTGCCATATAGCTCGGAGACTTCCAATCCGGTCTATTGCTGAAGCCCAAGGGAAGGGAGGTTAGCAGCTGATGGACTGTCTTGGTGACAGTGAAGGTGTATACTCCTAGGGTGGGACAGACATGTGGGGAATGATATTGTGTGGGCAGTGGGCATAAGTGGCTCCTCGGAGAGAATCCTTCTCTTGTGACTGTGTGTCTTCCTGTATTCCTTGCCTAGCCTAGGAATCCCTACCTGGTGGAGCTTAGTCCCAACTCGGGGGTGACCTACTACTGAGAGTGATGAACAACGTGGTCTAAGGTTGGGAGGTTCATGGGAGGTCTACATGCAGTTGGTGAATTACATCCAGTCTAAAAGATAAGTATATACATGCATATAATTTCAATTAAATATGCATGTTTGTGATTCTAGCAATGTTTACATGTATTCCGTTGTATTCGTGAATTATTGTTAATGTCGTGGATTATGTATGCTAACGATATTAATGTGCTTACGCTGTGTTTAACTGTAATTAAGCAATTGTATTTCATAAGAATGCATATTATGTCACAGTAGTGTTTTTCCGTGTAGTAATGTTGGCCCGACCATGGGGTTGATGGTTGGGAACGTTACAGTATGGTATCAGAGCCTAGTTTCAACACTGAGCCTGGATGGGACGGATAAGTGGTCCTTGGACCGAGGTTTTGAGAATAAATTGTGTCTGGAGGACTAATTTCAGACCTCAGAATGTTTCTGAGTGTCAACGAACTACTTGACCGTGTTACAAAGCTCAGGAGGTGTAGCGGTATTATAAAACTGAAGTCGGTGTGGTATATGGCCATATAGAGAGACAGAACTCCACACCATAAGTGTTGGAGCCCTAGAATATGTTCGGGAGGAAAGGAGAACCCTCACAACCATCGATCTAAGAGATATCTGGACTATTAATTGTCCAGGAATAAATCGACATTTCGGGAATAGGGAGGACGAAGGTGGAAAATCTTTTGACCTCGTGACACACGAAATCCTGATACGCGAAATGCCAATGAGATCTGAGTTGTTAGATCGTGGGGAATCAGGATCGTTGGATCAAGTAGATGAAAGTTCAGAAGGAGGGTACCAAGTCATTGGCCAGAAGTCCTTGAGAAGTAGAGTTGGACGGTCAGAATTCTCTATGGAGAACTAGCGAAATCGCGAGGACCGTAAGATAGTTAGAAGTTGTAAGGTGGTTAGTGGATGGAGAAACTCGCCACCCTAGGATCCAGAATAAATGTGGGTCATTGATCGTGGTTGGTTTGATCTGTTGGATCATTTTGTGAATTCAGGGATCGTAAACTTGGAGCGCAGGCCAAATTCTTGGTCACTCCAAGTCCCGAATCGCGAAAGAGATTAACAAGGGTAGAATCAAAAGGTGGAGAGCTTCCAGGAAGAAGTGCCGAAATCCCGTGAGCCATTGGGTCCAGCAAACTAGCGAGGAAGTTAGGGCTGAAGAGCTTTGACAGGTGTAAGATTAGGAGAGATCTGGACCATCAGATCAGGGGAGGCTCACAGCCGTTGATCTCATACATGAATTCCCATATCAGAATTCAGGGATTGAAGTGACAAGATATTTGGAGTTGCTGCATCGTGAACTCCCAATTCATGAAACTTTGAAAAGATCTGGACCATTGGATCCAAATCATCGAGGATCGTTGGATCTCGTACAAGAACTCATGTATCGGAGTTCAGGGAATGGAGTAACCAGTGGTTTGGGTCGCTACATTTCGAACTCCTGGTTACCGAAACCCTGAAACTTGAAGTTACGAAGTCCTGAAATCTTCGAAGACGGAAGAACCATAGCGGATTTTTAACCGTTGGATAATGGGTAAACGTGGACCGTCTATCCACTCAATTTACGCGAATTCGGTAAATTGAAACTTCGGGAGATAGATGTGTGTACCTTAAACTCTTCGAAGGTCAAAATCCCGAGTAGCACCTAGTAGTCTAGCATTTGGTCATGACCTTTGGTTATGAGGGTAGGGGCTAAGAAAGAGGGAGCTATCACTCGAAAATTACAGAGTCGGGCAGAACTCAAAAAATTTGTGAAGTCGAAGCGTTTTCTTAAATCATAATGGTTTTGAATGTGTGGAATTTGCTAAGAATGACGACCTGACAAATCCCTGTTGTCTGCATGTGTGTTTTTAGAAGCTTAGCAATTGCTAGAACTGAATAGGGTTGTCATTCAGAGTAGAGAATGGAAGAGGTGCGGATTGCCTCCAATTCAGAGAACGAAAGAGAAGGAAGGAATGCCAACTTGGGAGTCAAAGGATCAAACTCTAATGGGAAAGGAAAAGAGATGGATAAGGAAGGACATATGATGAAAATCATTAAAAGATTGCAGAAATATCGCCAGGCTCACCAAGCTGATAGCTGAATGCTCATGAAAGTCAGGGATAAGTAGGGTGAATTCAACTTAAGGATGTTGAAGAGTTTGGAAAGAATAGAAAAGAAATTGAAAAAGGAGAGTGACTCAAGCAAGACAGAGAGTCGCAGGACCCCTGAGAAGAAAAGAAGATCAAGGAGTGTCAGAAGACATTGTCGTCGCTCCCCAAAGCATTCCAGTAGGGAAGCACACAATAGTTCAAGGCCATCTCCTACTAGAAAGCATAAGAGATCTGGGATGGATGAATTGAAAGGGGAAATGAACAAGATCAAGCCTCCAATGTTTGATGGAGAACATAAGAAGGAGTAAGATGCCGAAACTTGGTTGCTTGGTATGAGGAAATACTTTCAACTGTAGAATTATTCCTCTCATGCAGAGGGCAGAATTGCCATGTATTAATTGAAGGGAAATGCATCCATGTGGTGGGATCAACTTGTGCAAGTGCAGCACATCAGGGAAAGGGACATCACATGGAAAGAATTCAAGAGGTATTTCGAGAGGAAATACTTAACTAAAATATATTATGACAAAAAGATGAAAGAGTTCTTTGAACTCAAGCTAGACAACTAGACCATTGATGAGTATGAACGAAAGTTTTTGGAATTACTGAAGTATGTTCCATTCATCAAAGATGAGTCTGTCAAGATTCAGAGGTACCTGAGTGGATTACTGCCTCCTATTGGGGATAAGATTTAGTATGATGACCCAAAGACTATGGAAGAAATGATAAGAAGAGTGAAGTGCTTATTTGAACAATAAAGAGAAAAGCCTACCTTTCGGAAGGCTTGGGATGACTAGAAAAAGTTCAAGAAAGAACAGAGGTAGAAGGGAAATAAACCACCCTTTTTCAGAAACATTCTTCAAGGACAGTCGTCTCTTAGAGAGGCCAGGAAGGTTGAAGTGGGTGGGAAAATGTCAAGGCCACCACCTATGGAATGTTGGGGTTGTAAAGAAAACCATAGGTACAGAGATTTCCCCCACAAAAATGATAAAGTGAGAGTTGTCCACAATGTTTAGCAGGTTGAAACAGTGGAGAACATGGGCAGTAGAATTCCAAGGATCTACGCAGCCCTGGACAACAAGAAAGCTGAGTATCAGTCACACATGATTGAAGTAGAAGGTATGATAAAAAACCAACCATTTACTATTTTAGTTGATTCAGGGGCTAGCCATAGTTAGATAGACCCTAGAGTGGTAGAAAGTTTGCATTTGATAAGAAACAAACATGAAAATTCTTGGTTAGTGCAGCTAGCTACAAGAACCAGAAGGAAAGTCATGGAGTTAGTCAAGTCCTGTCCTGTAGACATGAATGGACTGATCATGAAGGCCGATTTGAACATTCTGTTGTTAGGCTCTAATGAATGTCTAATTGGGATGGACTGGTTGGACCAGCACCATGCCATCTTGGACTGTCGGAACAAGGAATTCACTTGCTTGGATGAAGAAGGGAATCAAAGAGCCATCCAAGGAATTCCTAGAGTTGTTACTATTAGAGAAATCTCAGTAATGCAGCTGAAGAAGTGCTACATAAAAGGCTGTCAATTATTTGCAGCCCATGTGGGGGAAACGCCTAAGGATAAGGTGTCAAGTATTGAGGATCATGAGGTACTTAAAGAGTTCAAAGATGTATTCCAGGAAGTACCTGGACTACCTCCGAAAAGGGATATCGATTTCTCTGTGAACTTGATGCCTGGAGCAGCTCTAGTGTCAAAGGCTCCGTACAGGATGAGTGCGCTAGAAATGAAAGAGTTGCAGCTGCAGCTTGAAGAACTTCTAAAGAAGGGGTATATACACCCAAGTGTGTCACCTTGGGGTTCCCCAGTCCTTTTCGTAAAGAAGAAGGATGGAACGCTAAGATTGTGCATCAATTTTAGGCAATTGAACAAAGTAACAGTGAAGAACAAGTATCCTCTGCTGAGGATTGATGATCTCTTTGATTAGTTGAAGGATGAAAAGATCTTTTCGAAAATAGATCTAAGATCGGGATATCACCAAGTAAGAATAAAAGATGAAGACATCAACAAGACCGCCTTTAGAACAAGGTATGGTCATTGCGAGTTCACAGTGGTGCCGTTTGGACTGTCAAATGCACCTGCTATTTTATGATCTTGATGAATGGAGTATTCAGGGACTATCTAGACAAGCTTGTCATCGTCTTCCTGCATGACATTCTGGTGTATTCCAGGACCGAAGAAGAACACGAACAACATATGAGGATGGTGTTGCAGGTGCTAAGAGAGCACCAACTGTATGCCAAGCTGAGCAAGTGCTCATTTTATCAGGAGAAGATCCATTACTTGGGACATATTATCTCGAAGGATGGGATAGCGGTAGACCCTGAGAATATTGAAGCCATTAGAGAATGGTCAGCGCCAAGGAACGTAACGGAAGTTAGATCCTTCATGGGATTGGCTGGTTATTACAGAAGGTTCATCGCATGGTTTTCCAAGATAGCTCACCCTATCACTTCCTTGCAAAGAAAGGGGAAGCAGTTTCACTGGACAGAGGGATATGAGGAAAGTTTTCAGGGATTGAAGCAACTATTAACCAGTGCTCCAATCCCGAGGATTGCAAATCCAAATGTATATTTCATAGTATGCACTGATGCATGCAAAGAAGGACTGGGAGGGGTCCTCAGTTAGAATGGATTCGTAATTTGTTATGAGTCCAGGAAATTAAAAGAGCACAAGAAGAACTATGCAACCCATGACTTGGAGTTGGCAGCCATAGTTTATTCTCTAAAGAAATGGAGGAATTACCTCATGGGAAGGAGGTTTGAACTCAGAACATACCATAACGGTTTGAAATATTTGTTTGATCAACCAACCTTAAATGTTAGAAAAAGTAGGTGGCTGGAATTTCTGTGTGAGTACGACTTTGAGATCAAGCATATCAAAGGAAAAGAGAATAAAGTGGCTGATGCACTCAGCAGTATGGTGCATGAATTACATGCTACAACCATTAGCATGTATCAGACTGATATTAAAAGAAGAATTCTAGAGGCTGCAAATGCAGATTTGCAGTACAAAGAATTGGTAGCCAAGCTACAACAGGGTAAGATGCCACAAAAGATGGAAATTTATAAATTGGAAACAGATGTAATACTGCTATACAAGAACATAATTTTTGTACCCAATGTCCAGTGCTTGAAACAAATGATTTTGCAGGATATGCATAATGTGCCTTATGCAGGGCACCTTGGATATCAGAAAACAGTAGCAACGGTCAAGAGCCATTACTTTTGGCCGGGTATGAAGAGAGATATTGCTGAATACATTGCTAGATGTATGGAGTGGCAGAAAGTTAAAGCTGAGCATAGGCACCCAGCAGGGTTGCTGCAACCTTTACCCATTCCTGAGTGGAAGTGGGAAGTAGTAACGATGGATTTTAGTACGGGATTGCCCCGAACAGGCAAGCTGCATGATTCGATCATGGTGGTGGTGGACAAGCTTACAAAAGCTGCCCATTTTATTCCATTGAAAACTACTCACAAGGCCAGAGATGTTGCTGATATTTTCATAAAGGAAGTGGCACGATTGCATGAAATTCCTAAAATGATTGTGTCCGATAGAGACCCGAAATTCACCTCGAATTTCTGGAAAGGATTGTTCAAATGATTCATAACGAATCTGAACTTTAGTACAACTTATCATCCTGAGTCTTATAGACAGACAAAGAGAGTGAATAGAGTAATAGAAGACATACTGGGAATGTATGTGATGGACAAACCATCAAGATGGGGAGACTACCTACACTTGGTAGAATTCACCTACAACAATGGGTATCATGCATTGTTGAAGATGAGCCCATTTGAAGCACTTTATGGAAGAAAGTGAAATACTCCAGTGAGCTGGGATAATCCAGCTGATAGAACAATAGTTGGGCCAGAGTTGCTCAAGGAGATGGAGGACCAAATGATAAAAATTAAGCAGAATTTGAAAGCTGCCCAGGACAGGTAGAAAATTTATGCTAATAAGAACAGAACCCACAGAGAGTTCAAAGTGGGTGATCATGTTTTCCTGAAAATGAAAGCTAACAGGAGTTCCCTGAAGCTGGGAAGTTGCGCCAAGTTGGCAGCCAGATTTTGTGGGCCATTTGAAATCCTAGAAAGGATCATGCCAGTTGCATATATGCTTGCATTACCTACATCCATGACTGTACATAATGTGTTTCATGTTTCATTTCTTAAAAAGTATATGCATGATGCTAATCATGTAATTGATTGGATGTGATCCAGGTCGAGCAAGAAGGTGTCCTGCAAGTGCATCCTGTGCGCATATTGGACAAGAAAAACAAATAGCTCCGGAATTGAGCCATAGGGCTTGTAAAGGTCCAGTGGACCTGGTACGGTCTTGAGGATGCGACATGGGAGCATGAAGATGTTATGCGGATAGAGTACCCACATCTTTTTGAAAATTTTGAAAAGCTTGCAAATGCAGTGTAAAGTTGCACTGAGGACAGTGAAAAAATAAGGGGAGGGGAATTGTAATGTCCCCAAGATCGAGTCCTATTGTAAATCATGTCTATGAAGTATAGAGATTGTTTATGAACTGTAATTCAAGTTTATAAGGCTTGTGAGCCAAGTTATATAAGCTAGTGGGCTTATGTGTTATTAGGCCAGGGAGCCTCAGTATTGAAGGACAGGAGTCTGATTTTTGTACATGTAATTATGCACAGTATTAATACAAAACATCTCTGCGTGTGGACCGACCACGATGAATGAGTGATGGGGGAATAAGATTCCACAAAACTTGGGTAAGGGATTGGGGGCTGGAAGGTTGGAAAGAGAGGCTAAGTGTGAAGCCTAGGGGCTTAAGTCCTTGGGAATAATATTTTAATATTATCCCAAAAGCCATGTGAAATCTATGTTTTGTCCTAAGTTCATGGGGAGGGATGCATGCAGCTTCATGGGAAAGATGTGTCGACCCAGGTGCATGTGATTTAACCCAGGAAATGAGCCATGTTGGGGGTTCTCTTTCCATTCCATCCACTGTTGCGTAGGAGGGGGGTGGGCATTTCTCCAACCATCACTTGAATACGGGGTTCGACCTTCCCATTCCTCCATCCTCCATCTATACCTGTTTGGCCTCTGTGATTGAACTTTTGTACACCTTATGCATCTCTGGAGCCAGAGAGAGCCGCACTATGCTTTAGCACTGATCGTTTCCGTTTCGGGTGTTCATACCCATTTTCCCAATTGACTGTTGTGGCCACGCAGTGCTGGACTACATGTGGCTTATTGGCCAGTGTGAGGGAGGTGATTTTTGTTGAAGAGGCATGTTACCCAGTCTGTGAGCGACTCTCTCCAGGTGAGAGACTGCACGGAGGAAGTGAGAACTCCTGGAAGGAGTCCTGTAGCTTCCACAGAACTCAGAGACTTCCAGTCCAGTCTGTTGCTGAAGACCAAGGGAAGGGAGGTTAGCAGCCGATGGACTGTCTTGGTGATAGTGAAGGCGTATAATTCTGGGGTGGGACAGACATGTGGGGAATGAGATTCTGTGGGAAATGGGCATAAGTGGATCCTGGGAGAGGATCCTTTTCCTGTAACTGTGTGTCTTCCTGTATTACCTGCCTAGCCTAGGAATCCCTACCCGGTGGAGATTAGTCCCATCTCAGGGGTGACCTACTGTCGAGAGTGATGAGCAATGTGGTCTAAGGCTGGGAGGTTCATGGGAAGTCTACACGCAATTGGTGAATTACATCCAGTCTAAAAGATAAGTATATACATGTGTATAATTTCAATTAAATATGCATGTCTGTGATTCTAGCAATGTTTACATGTATTCCGCTGTATTCGTGAATTATTGTTAATGCCGTGGATTATGTATGCTAATGGTATTAATGTGCTTACACTGTGTTTAACTGTAATTAAGCAATTGCATTTCATAAGAATGCATAATATGTTATAGTAGTGTTTTTCTGAGTAGTAATGTTGGCCCGACCATGGGGTTGATGGTCGAGAACGTTACACCTGTGGCACTAGCCTAGCTTGCCATGGTGGAACCCCACTCAGCTTGTCATCCTATTAGTAATGGACATCTGTAATCCTAATGGAGTCCTAGCCCCCTTGTTGTATTCATCGACTCACAGGCGACAGTCTTGCAGAATCATGGTCTATATTTATACTTTTCATGAACCCACCACCAACACTTAACTTCTTTTTCATTCTCGGACTCATGGACTTGTGGAATCACAAATGCATAATTGTATGCCTCCCCTTCATAAGTTCATCCGAGAAATATCGACACTTAACCACTTTTCCACCTACGAGACTAACAGACTCGCAGATGTACAATTTTGTACCTCCCCTTCATAAGTCTGTACGAGAAGTCTCAACACTTAACCATTTTTCCATCTATGCATACTTTTAGACTAACAGACATACAATTATTTACCTCCCCTTCACAAGTTCATCCAAGAAGTCTCAAAACTTAGATTATTCGGTGAGTTTGTTGGGTTCATGTGTTGGCGGACTCACAAACACATTCATCTCACCTTTCAAACCCTTAAACTCAACAGGGACCCACTCCCATTTGCCTCGACCAATTACATACCTCCACATTGATTCCTCGTACATGCAGGCTCTTTTAGTTAACGTGACATCAACATAGTGTTAGCATGTCTCATTAATGTCTAAGGGATTCCAGGTCGATCAATGAATGATATCACATCCTAGATGCACACCGATCAATGGTCTAGATCTTTCAAAATTTTGGTCGGACGTCCAAGGATAAAATGAAGGTCTAAGACACAGTTCACCCAAGGGTCTGCACTATGGCCTACCGTCCAATTACCTGCTGCGATTCACATGTTGACACCTATCAACTTCTGGACACATTGGAATTCCAGGTCAACATGGTACATCATGCTGATGTTACCTCTCCCCCAAATATCATTTAAACAAGACTACAATGTGTAACAACCAAGATTTCATTTAAGCTACCATAAATTAAACAAAGCATAAATTTTGAAAGAACTAAAAATTTGCTTATTCCAGCATATTCATTCCCAGATTTTTATAAATAAAATAACATTTTCCAAAACAATTTGCATAACAATTTAAATCTGCATAATAATTTGCATACAAGTTAAAATTTAGCAAACACTTCACA
>JASDQU010012667.1:124184-141172 GCA_032191745.1 Picea mariana | reverse complement strand
CTCTACCCTAAAAAAAAATTTACCCACAATTTCTGCCAAGGAAAGTGCTCTGATACCACTTGTAATATACCAGATATAAAAAGTATGCAGAACAGAAATAAAATGCTAGAAATGTCAGAATAACAACAATATAACCAGAACAATCACCACAATCACATTGAAATGATATAATAATAACAACAAAAATAACACTTTGATTCTGAGAGCAATGTTCATGAGCCTCTTCGAGGGGGACACCTCCAGTCGAGTAGAGCTCTATTACAATAATCTCCAAGCTAGGGTTCTCATAGCCTCGACTCCTATTTATACTAAATATGTCTATCAAAAGAAGCATCTAGAGGAAGATCCTTCTAGAAGTGGAAGATTCTATTAGGTCTTCTTACATTCAAATTATTCTATTTTATTGCAAGGCCTTATTAATATTGACCTTTATTACATCCAAATATATTGTTCTACCTATGTGCGGGTTAGGACCCTAACATACTACTCCACCATGATATCACACCATACATGTTGGTTTCCTCCTGATAACTAGAAGACTTGGTATCTATGATGCTTCTCATCAATGCCGTGTAGTTTGGAAACTTCTTCGGAGGTATTCTCTCCCTTAATGTGCTCCTAGTATTCTCAATGTACTCCTGAGCATCCCTCAATGTATGAGTGAACCATCAAGGTCTCCTAAGAAAAGTGGAAGGAGACAATGAATCATACTCCTCACCTAAGACTACTGCCCTGAAATAGACGTTGTTGGTGACCCAGGCTCAGCCTTCAGAGCTTCCTACTCCTCATCCTCTTTCACTGGAATATGATCATGAGACTTCCTGGAAAAAAATTCCTCCTCAAACTTTACTATTGGAATTTTAAATTTTCTAGTTACACAATTACAATTACTTAATCCAATAGAAACTGTAGTAGGATCACTGAAGGATAAACAATCAAAGATACAATAGAACAAAAAGATTATCCTATGAAACCTTTGTGGGGGAGAAAACCCAGCAACCAAAATCCTCAATATATATTCCTTCAACTAGTAAAATGATGCGCTATACCTCTCTAAGAAAGACCAAGACCAAATCACCAAAAGAACCAGTCTCCAAGACTCGTATGCTAGACCTTCTTATGCGCTCCAAGATGCACAAGAGAAGTGTGTGAGTGTGTGTCCAAATTAGAGTAACCTATCCTATCCTTTATTTATACACAATAGTGTCTCTTGAAGAGACATGGCTCTTGACCTAATTAACCCATAAAACAAGGCCGACTAGCCACAACGGGCCTTTTTACAATTATATGTAAAATACCAATAATATAATAATTTTTGTTGAGCTGAGTTGTACAATATAATTATAATAACCTTTTAAAGGTTTGAATAAAAAAAATGTACAAGAATATCTTCCGTAGTTACGCCAAAAATATTAACACTCCCTCTTAACTAGGAAGGTATTTTTTCTAGACATAGACTCCAAGTCTGATACCACATGAGCTCACATCCATTAACTATTGAACATGTGAATCTATACATCCTCGTATATCCATAGTGCAACATGACTTAAATCCATGCAACCAAGGTCTGTGGGTATCTCTCAATAGCTACAACATGTCCCCAAGACATCCACTCCTTGCGATGCATTAATACCTGATCATATGCACTCTTGTCTTAGTTCCATCCCTTTTTCATGCTAGATGAGACCCACTAGACTCAGTGCCAACCCTTTTTCATGTTGGATGAGATTTTTCCATGCTCAGTGCCAACCCTTTTTCATTCTGGATGAGTTCCACTTGTCATTCCCTGATCCTCGGTGGTCACTGATCCAAAATATATTTGTAGAATGAAATGAATAAAGATTATTATCAAAATATGCTTAACAAATAATAACATATATGCAGTAAAAATGGTTTCTATTCAATAAGCAAATAAGCTGAAACTTAAAATGCAGCATAAACAAGCTTTCTAGAATGGTGGCAGCTTATCTATGAGAAGGGATGCGACGGTTGCACTCATTCACAAGAATATCCTTGCAATGAGGCTCTAAAGGCCTTTTTACAATAAACAGGAATGTCAAAAACCCTATACATCCAAAAAACCTAACCCCAGGAGATGAAGCGCCAAAAGTCATGTGAGCCCCGTTTGGGTAAGTTAGTACATCAACTTCCTAGGGTCGTAACTTTTGCATACGATCTTCGTTTTAGGCGCATGATATCCCGTTGGAAAGGTCTATCTGAGGAATACACATTTCTATTCTATCTATTAGAGGTCATTCTGACTGTGGCGAGCCTTAAAAAATGTTGTTTAGGGCCTCAAAACAACCTTGCAAGTCAAGGACCCGAAAACTAGGGAAAAAAACTACCAAAATGGAAAACTACTAAAATGAGCTAGTTGGAATAGGTGGGAGGTCACTAACATCCATATAGATCAATCCTACCCCATTAGGAATAAATGGTCTCCATTGCATTGATTCCCCACATTAGATGAGGAAATTTCTGTTGAATTTGGCCTCGGGTGAGCCACTTTCCTTGGTACCGTAGTTGCCCTGCTTTGAAAACTCGATAAATATGGATCCTTTGCTGGCGAGTGCCCTTGATCTATTTGTCCAAAATATGATCATTGGATACCTGTTGTATGCATTCGGGGTTGAGGTTTGTTGGTTTCAACTGTTCTTCTATTTCTGAGGTGTCTAATAATGGTGGGAAATACAGTCAAAGGATATCCACGTTGAACACTAGGTGCAAGCCAAGGAAAGGAGGAATGTTGAGCTTGAAAGAATTATCACCCACAACCTTGGTGATGGTTTATGTCCCATAATGGAGTGGGCGAAGCTTCCGATGGGGTCTTGTAAGGCGCTCTTTCTGCAAGTGCAACCAAACTTTGTCGCCCACCTAAAGATTATGTGGCATTCGATGTTCATCATGGTGCTGCTTGTACTTGTCATTGGACTTCTGTGGGATATCCTGAACCTGTTGGCGGATGTGTTGGATCCGCTCAATGAACTGGGTAGATTTTTCAACTTTAGTTGGAGTAGGAGATGAGTCAGTCAAGGTGACCGCAAGGGGTAGTGCAACATCTATGGGACCCAATGGTTGGAATCCCAACCCCACCTGAAAGGGGTTATGGTCGATTGAGCTATGTAGGGCTCGATTGTAGCTATGTTGAACATAGGGGAGACTCTCATCACATGTGCGAGGGTTCTTGGAATTATACATGCATAGGATATGCATGATCATTCAATTTACAACCTCGGTTTGGCCATCTATCTAGGGGTGGAAGGTCATGGATTTGGTGAGCTTGGTGTCC
This sequence comes from Picea mariana, assembly GCA_032191745.1. Taxonomy (NCBI): domain Eukaryota; kingdom Viridiplantae; phylum Streptophyta; class Pinopsida; order Pinales; family Pinaceae; genus Picea; species Picea mariana. The sequence goes on along the minus strand of JASDQU010012667.1, from coordinate 137,883 downwards.
AGCAATGACCAGAGGCTTGACTAGAATGTGATGAGAAATTGACTATCTTGATCTGAGACGATGGTTTGTGGGATTCCAAAATAAACCTAGACTCATTCAAAGAAGATCTTGGGAGTGGCCTCTGCTATGATGCTCTTCTTGCAGGTAGCCAGAATCGCCATCTTAGAAAATTGATCAACAGCCACAAAAACATAGTTATTGCCCCTCTTGGTGGACATGAGGCCCAGAATGTAGTCCATTGAGATTAATTCACATGGCCTTTCAGGAGTAGGCAGAGGGGTGTACAAGCCCTATTTCTTAGTGGCCAGTTTGGAAATCGTGCAGGCAGTGCAGGACCTGATATAATTGCTGACCTCCTGTCGAAGTTTCAACCAGTAGAAATGTTTTTGCAGCATTTCCACTTTCTTTTTGACACCAAAGTGTCCTGCCACTTGACTGTAGTGGGATTCCCAGATTAGCTTCGCTCGCTCGCTTGATGGAACGTAGATATGGCCTAGACGACACAACAACCAATCCTGAAGATGGAAATTAGTGACAACTATGTTTGCGCCCAACATTTGGTAGGTGGTGGTGAAGTCCGGGTCTGCCTCATAGAGTTGGGGCCATCCAGAGGTCTCATGGCCACAAGAGTATAGCACCATGGTGAGTGCCGCGACTGACGATCTGCTGAGGAAATCAATGACGTGGTTTGTGCTTCATTTTTTATACTTGATGTTGAGGTGGAATTGTTGCAAATACATGGACCACTTCTGATGGAGGTCATTCTGCAATTTTCCTTGTGTCTGCATGAACTGTAGTGGCTTATGATCAATGTGGATGAATGTCTCCTTCCCAAGAATGTAATGTCTCTTATGGAAGCATACTTGCACAATGGAGTACATTTCTTTGCCGTAAGTAGGGTACTTATAGACAACATATGATAGTGTCTCACTATTATAGGCCATGGGGTGGTCGTTTTGACTAAGAACAATGCCCACAACATAGTTTGAAGCATCTGTCTCGATCTCAAAGGGATGTTGCAGGTCTGATAGTTAAATTACTGGGGCTGCGCACAAGAGCTACTTCAAATCATCGAACGCTTGTTGTTAGGACTGACCCCACAAAAATTTCTCCTTACCACCACCTCTGGTTACTTGGCGAAGGGCCCATGCAATATGGGAGAATCCCAACATGAACATGCGGTAGAAATTGGCAAGGCCCAAGAAGCTCTGNTGTATCCCAAGTAATGAATATTTTTCATGCTGAAGGAGCATTTTTCCAAGTTGGCATAGAGCTAGTGCTACTGCACAGTGTGAAAAACCTACTGAATATGATGCAAGTGTTCTTCCCAAGTCTTGTTGTAAATGAGAATGTCATTTAGATACACCACTACAAAATTATTGGTGAATGGTCACAGGATATCGTCCATCATCCTCATGAAAGTGGTTGGGGAATTTTTCAAACCAAAGGGCATGACCAACCATTCAAAAATCCCTTCCTTTGACTTGAAGGCGGTCTTCCATACATCTGTCTATTCTATCAAGACCTGGTGGTAGCTAGGATTTAGATCAATCTTACTGAAGTATTTGGACCTCATGAGCAGATCAAGGAGGTCATAGATTCAAGGAATCAGGTACCAGTTTTTTGCTCTGATTTTATTTAGGGCCCGATAAGCAATGCAGAGTCGTCGAGTTCCATCTTTCTTCTGTACCAGCACGATTGGGCTCCTGTAAGGTGATGAGATGGGATGGATGTGCCCCTTGTGGAGCGGTTCTTGGATCTGTCACTTGATCTCCTCATTCTCTAACAAAGAGTGGCAGTAAACTGGCCCATTAGGCAGCGATGCATCGGGGGTCAGATCGATGGGGTGCTTCACATGATAGTGCAGAGGTACCCCTTTAGGTGAGGAGATATATTTAAGTATTATTCCATGATCTTATCCACTTGCTTCTGCTGTGTGGAGAGGTCGGTCACAGAGACCCTGGATGTGGATGCAATCTTTCACTCATTTTAAGAGAGAATCATGAAGAATACAAACTTCCCCATCTGAGAGATGACCTTTCTACATTGCTTGGTAGAGATCAAGGAAATAACACTAGGTGGGACTACCTAGGGTATCCTGTACAATTTCTTGTTCAAAGTAATAATAACATTGTGAGGCCTATACTCATATAAATCATGACGTTTCCATAAATATGGTTGGCCCAAAATAACATTACAAAATTAGAGAGGGAAAACATCACACAATAGCTCATCTTTGAAGGGCTTGATGATGTATGACAGGTGACATTGTTGGCTGATGCAGATGTTGCTTCCTTGGCGGAGCCATCCGATGGTGTAGGGTTGTGGGTGCGGCATTGTAAGTTGGGCGAGTCGCTTGACAACCTTTGCTGAGACAAGTTTCTTATGGATACCACTATCAATGATGAAGTGTAGCGGGGTACCCTTCACCCATATCTGTGAATGAAAAAGGTTCTCGCCATCCTCTGGCTCGTCTGGTTCATCGGGTTGGAGCTTGGTGGTAGCAATGGTAGCACTAGGTTTTGTGTCAATGATTCATCTCCCCCTTTCTGGTTCTAAATCAGAGTCAAAACCCGCATCTAATTCAGAGGCTTTCACATCAGCCACCAATGATTGCTTCGAGCGACAATCAACAGTTTTATGCCAGGGGATCTTATGGAAGTCGCACCACTTCCTAGTATCTTTCTATGTCTTTCTAGTGTCCTTCTTTGCTTGCGGCTTGGACTAGTTTTCTTGAGGTTGTCCGTCTTTTCTTTGTCCTTTGTTTTATGGGTTGGGGCCTCCCTTTCATGGCTTTTGTTGTGCGGGGTTCCCAGGCCCAAATTTCCGCATCTTTTGTTTGAGCTTCTGCTCGATTTTGACGACATATCAGTAGGCCGTGCCCAAGGGTGATATGTCCATAAACTCCATTTCGTCCTAGATGTATCTATGCAGACCAATACGATACTTGAGAAACATATGTCTCTTAGAATCTTTGATACCCATCTTGGTGTGCAAGGTATGGAATACATTGGTGAACTCGGACACCGCTTGGTCTCTTTTCTGCCGCAGTGTGGTTCATTTTGTGTACAAGTCGTCATAACTTCCAAAAATCTAGTATTGTTTCTCAATAACATCCCTGAAGGACTCCCAAGTGACTACCACTGTAAATAATGAGGGTTCCTTTGTTTCCTCTTGCTCATAGAAAGTTTCCCACCTATCTTTGACATGGGGGACGAATTTGAGGAGCGCAAAAGTAATATTTTCTCTATTCGAGAAGTTATGGATAGAGAAATACCCTTCTAGTAGATTCAACCATTTCTCTACCGCATTGCGTCTATTTGACCTTAAAAAATAGGAATATCAAAGTTTATTTGTACCTTGAAGGGGGCGACACCTCCTTTTGAGGAAGATGTGTTGCCTGTTGGTAGTCGCCGAAGGATTTGTGCAAAACTATTCATCATCTCATTCCTCTGTTGCGTGAGGGATTCCTCAAGCAACATTTTGAAGGGATCTATTGTCCTGTCGTATTTATTTTCTTTTGCCATGAGATTTTTTTAGGCATGCGAGAGCTTTTGTCTTCAAGAGAAGCAAGCTCGAGACCTGATTCTTTGTACCCTAACCTCATTGGGGACATGCATTAAGAACGAAAAGGAGCAGACCGCTCTGATACCACTGATCCAAAATATATTTGCAAAACAAAATGAATACATATTATTATCAAAATATGCTTAAAACATAATAACAAATATACAGTAAAACTTGTTTCTACAATAAGGAAATAAGATGAAACTGTAAAATGCAGCGGAAACAAGCTTGCTAGAATGGTGGCAGCTTATCTCTGAGAAGAGATGTGGTGATTATGAACATTTGCAAGGATATGATTACAATGAGGCTCTGAAGTCCTTTTTACAATAAACAAAAATGTCAAAAACCCTAGACATCCAAAAACCTAACCCTAGGAGATGAAGCACCAAAAGTCATGTGGGCCCTGTTTGGTAAGTTAGTACATCAACTTCTCGAGGTCATAACTTTTGCATACGATCTTCGTTTTAGATGCATGATATCCCATTGGAAAGTTCTATTCAATGGATGCACATTCTAATTGTGTCGCACCCTAAAAAAATTCTTTTTAGGGCCTCGCAAATCAAGGACCTGAAAACTAGGGAAAAAAACTGTCAAACTGGAAAACTACCAAAATGAGCCAGTTGGAATAGGTGGGAGGCCATCGACATCCATCTGGATCAGTCACAAACTAAAGCCTCACTTCTCCCCTTTGTACCATATCCCTGATATAGTAGTATCTGATATCGATATGCTTCGACCTGTCATGGAACACTGGGTTCTCTGAAAACTTCATGCAACTCTTATTGTCACACCAAATGCATTTCACCTCCAATCCGAGACAAAATAACCCAGAAAAAAACTTTTGAATCCATACTACTTCTCTACTTGCTGCACATGCTGCCACACACTCAACTTCATCTGTATCGAGCGCCACACATGAATTCTTTTTGCTTCTCCACGAGACCATACTGGAGCCAAGACTGAGAAAATATCCAGAAGTGCTCCTCCGATCAGGAATACTGTTGGCCCAATCTGAATCTAAGTATTCATACAATCCAAATCATGGTCATATCTATACCAAAGACCATGATCTATATTACCCTTAAGTTACCTCAACGAATGTTTTTCTGCAACCAAATTAACATGTCTAGGTTGCTCCAAATGTTGACTATAACAAAACATATATCTGATCTTGTGTTCGTCAAATACATCAAGGATCCCACTATCTTCCTGTATGAGGTAGAATCCACAATCTCTGAATTTGTATCCTACAACAACTTAATATTTAATACCATCGGGGTAACCATGTACTTACATTCCAACATCTCAAACCTCTTCAATATTTCCACATCATACTTTCCTTGTTTTGGGAAAATCCCATCTGATCTATGCCAAACTTCTAGTCCCAAGAAATAGTGCATCATTCTTAAATCTTTCATCTCGAATTCTGCAACCAATTTTCTCTTACATTCAATGATGATATTTTCCACATTTATTAGAAACAGGGCATCTACATACATCAGTAGAATCACTAGTTCGCCATCCTCAACCTTAAAGTAAAGGTTAGGATCTGCACTGCTCTTGGTAAAACCCAAGCTCATCAGAAAATTGTCAATCCTACCATACCATGCTTGGGTTCCTACTTCAATCCATACAAAGTCTTCTTTAATATGCACACATGAATCTCTCTTTAATGTGTCTTGAATCCAAGTGGTTTCTCCACATAAACTTCCTTTTTTATTTCACCATTCAATAAGGTTGTATTTACATCCATTTGGTGCACCTTCAATTTCATCATAGTGCCCAATGAAAGTATAGTCCTGATTGAGGTATATCTTGCTACGGGAGAAAAAGTTTCTTCATATTCAATCCCTTCCTTTTGAGATAAACCTCGAGCCACAAATGTTGCCTTATATTTTTCAATACTACCATCAACTACGTGTTTCGTCTTGTAGATCCATTTCGATCTCACCATAGATTTTTCCTTTGGTATGGGAACCACATCCCAAACATCATTCTACCTAATGGATTGGTATTCCTCTGCCATGACATCTTTTCATACTTGATTTTCTGCAGCCTCTTCATAACTGGAAGGTTTTGCATCCATTATGTCACACAAGCATGCCACATAGTTGGAATACGACTTTGACTTCTTACTTTCCATGAAATATTTCTCCGGGGCACCAATTCTTTCTACATCTTTGATAAGCTCTTGTGACCAAGTTGGTATTCTCTTGAAAGAAGGTATCTCGACTGGTTTATGAGGTTCTACCATGTCATGATCCTCTGGAATGAATTCCTCTGGTTCAACTGCCTCCAGAAATTTAGGAACTTTATTCTCTTCTTCATGTGCCTCTTTTGCATGGATATGTTTGGATTTACTGAAAGCTACATTCTCATCAAAAGTTACATCTCAAATAATCTCCACTTTCTGGTGACCGAGAATGTATATCATGTAAGCCTTCGATGTGTCACTATAACCAACAAATATGCCCTTCCGTCGGGAAGCATCCAAATTTGTCCTTTTTTCCTTGGGTACGTGAACAAATATAGGGAAGCCAAATTTTACGAAATGGCTGACTTCTGGATTCTCTCCTGAAAAAATTTCCTTGGGTGTCTTGTTTTCAAGCACCTTGTGAAGAATTTTATTTTGAACGTACACTGCCATATTCAATGCTTCAGCCCATAGATGCATAGGAAGATATTGATCATGGATCATGGGATTTACTGTTTCCATGATTGTATGATTCTTCCTTTCAACTATTCCATTTTGCTAAGGGTTATAGGGATTAGAAAGCTCCCTCTTAATCCCAACTTCCTTGCAATACCTCTTGAATTATTGTTTGATCACAAGGTCTTTATATTTTGCTCTGTCAAGTTTTCTACCAGAGCCTTGAACTCTTTGAATTTCCTAAAAACTTTATTCTTTGATTTTAACAAATAAATCCAAGTTTTACATGAGTAATCATCAATTAAAGATACACAATATACATACCCACTTAGTGAAGCTTCCGACATTGGTCTACATACGTCTGAATGCATGAAGTCGAAAACTCCTTTGGCTTTGCTATCACTATTAGGAAAGTAGTGCTTCACGATCTTTCTTTGTGCACATCCTTTGCACACACCATCTAGTTCTGCTTGGACTTCTGGAAGACCTGTCACCATTTTTATCACAATCGGAAGAGCTTTGTAGTGTAGGTGAGAAAATATCCTATGCCATAGTTCACTGGGGTTCATAATATCATGAACAATTGCGGAGTCTTAATGTCCTTTTTATTTGTAGAGTCCTGCTTCTTCAACTCCAATCACTACTGCATCATCAAGGGTATTCCATCTAGGCCACATAAGAACTTGACCATTTCTACTCTAAATACTTTCTTGTCCAATCCCAACTTACAATAAATGAGGGTTATAGGGATTAGAAATCTCCCTCTTAATCCCAACTTCCTTACAATACTCCTTGAATTCTTCTGAGGTGAATTCACCTCCATTGTCTGATCACAAGGTCTTTATCTTCCGCTCTGTCAAGTTTTCTACCAGAGCCTTGAACTCTTTGGATTTGCCAAAAAATTCATTCTTTGCTTTTAACAAATAAATCCAAGTTTTACGTGAGTAATCATCAGTGAAAGATACATAATATACATACCCACTTAGCGAAGCTGCCGACATCAACCCACATACGTCTGAATGCATGAAGTCGAAAAATCCTTTGGCTCTGCTATCACTATTAGGAAAGGAGTGCTTCACGATCTTGCCTTGTGCACATCCTTTGCACACACCATCTGGTTCTGCTTGGATTTCTGGAAGACCTATCACCATTTTTCTCACAACCGAAAGAGATTTGTAGTGTAGGTGAGCAAATATCCTATGCCATAGTTCACTAGGATTCATAATATCATGAACCATTGTGAAGTCTGAATGTCCTTTTAATTTTTAGAGTCCTCCTTCTTCAATCCAATCACTATTTCATCATCAAGGGTCTTCCCTCCAAGCCACATAAGAACTTGACCATCAATAAATGCTACTCTAAATCCTTTCTTGTCCAATGCTGAAATTGAGAGAAGATTCTTCTTTAAACCTGGAACATAGAGAACTTCCTTCATCTTCATTGGCTTGCCTGAGTTTAACTTGTAGGAATATTCTCCAACACCTTTGATTGGATATTGATAGTCATCACTCAATTTCACCTTGTGAGGTGAATCTTTATGAATAAGTTTAGATAAGGAGTCTTCATAGCCTGTCATGTGCTTGGAAGAACCATTGTCTATCAACCAAGTGTCACTTCCATGAGTAACAATACATGTGAGGGATGAGATAATAACATAATCCTCATCACTTGATTCATCTTTCTTTGCAACCTTCTTGGGAGGCTCATCATCTTCAGCCATGTGAGCTTGATGCCTCTTACTTCGTTTCTTAGTCTTAATTTCCATAATGAGAGAGAAATCCCTAACAAAGTGTCCCAATTCCTGACAACAGTAACATATGATCTTTGAGCTGTCTCTTTGACCCATATTGAACTTATTAGGTAAAGAATGCTACTTCTTGTTCTTTTCTTTCTTGGTGTGGGCGGCTAGGGCTTGAACTTCATCTGCCATATTTTCTTCTCTTGCAACTGTCCTAGCTTCTTCCTGGTTACAATCTTCCCAAATCCTACTGAACTTGGGAAACTTCTTTCTTGAACAAATTCCTTGGATGAATGCATCCCATGACCTTGGGATGCCATTCAAGGTAGTCAACACCATCTCTTCACCTTCTACTGGGTCACCAATGGCTTCTATCTGCTCCTTTATTTGATTCACTCTTGAGAAGTAGGAGTGAATGGTTTATGAGTTCTGCATTTTCACATTCTTCAACTGATATCTTAGAGTCATTCTTTGATTTATGTTGCTTCCCTCAAACAGACAATTTAAAGTGTCCATCATTTTCTTTGGAGAATATAATGATGATATATGATGGATAAGGTGGTCCTTAATGGAGTCTGCAATAATCCTTTTTTCTCTCACCATGTCTGTATATTTTTCCTTAGCTTGACCTCCTTGAGGTTATTGAACCTATTCTATAATGAACTTATCCAATTCATTTTCTTCAAGAAGGAGGGTTACTCTATACTTCCAGGCCCTGAAGTTATCAGCTCCATCTAGCTTCTCATTGATCTTTGTTTTGGTAGTCATCCTTCCTTTTGATGGTATTTTTTTGTCTAGAAAATGTCTCTAGACTGAAAATGGCTCCCTTTTAGGCTTCTAGATCTGCAATTGGCTTCTATTCAGGCCTACTTTGATACCATGTTGGAATTTTAAATTTTCTAGTTACACAATTACAATTACTTAATCCAATAGCAATTGTAGTAGGATCATTGGAGGATAGATAATAATAGATACAATAGAACAAAAAGATTATCCTAGGAAACCCTCATGGGGGAGAAAACCCAGCAACCAAAATCCTCAATATAGATTCTTCCTTCAACTAGTACAATGATGCACTATAACTCTCCAAGAAAGACCTAGACCAAAACACCAAAAGAACCAGTCTCCAAGACTTGTGTGCTATACCTTATTATGCGCTCTAATATGCACAAGAGAAGTGTGTGAGTGTGTGTCCAAATGAGAGGAACCTATCCTCTATTTATACACAATAGTGTCTCTTGAAGAGACATGATTCTTGACCTAACTAACCCATAAAACAGGGCCGACTAGCCACAATGGGGCTTTTTGCAATTATAAGTAAAATACCAATAATATAATAATTTATGTTGATCCAACTTGTACAATATAATTATAATAACCTTTTAAAGGTTTGACTAAAAAAATATACAATAATATCTTCTGTAGTTACACCAAAAATATTAACATTTACATCCCTTCTTACAACTGTCTTCCTTTGATATGGAATGAAGACCATGTTGGCCTTTGAAGTCTCATTGAACCCACAAACAAACCCTTCCCGTGGGAGGGATCCATTTTGGTCCTCTTCTCTACAGCTACTTGAGTATAAACTAGACAACCATAAATGTGAAAAATGACTCAACTTTGGTTTCACACCACTGAATTCCTCCTCTAATGTCCAGTGCTCCAAGATCCTGTGTGGACACATGTTTTAGATGTAGATTGTTGTGTTGCATGCTTCTGCCTAGAGAAACATCAGTAAGTCTTGGTCATGAATCATGGCCTTAGAAGCCCCTATAATGGATCGATTCTTTCACTCTGCAACTCCATTATACCATAGGTTGTATAGAAAAATCAACTCCCCCTTGATCCCCGCCTCCTTGTAGAAGCCCTCGAACTCCTTGGAGGTATACTCTCCCCCATTGTTCGATCTCAAAACATTAAGTTTCTTCCTTTTCTAGTTCTTAACAAGAGATTTGAACTTCTGAAACCTGTTAAAGACTTCATCCTCAGTCTTTTTGAAGTAGATCCAAGTTTTGCGAGATAATTAATCAATGAAGGAAGCATAGTACATTCTTCTTGTGATTGATGCTACCGACATCGATCCAAAAAAATCTGAATGCACCAAATATAGGATCCCCTTAGACCTATGGTCATTTATTGGGAAAGTAGCCTTGGCATGATTTCCAAGAGTGCATCCTCTACATACACCTTGTTGCTCAATATTGAAATTTGGAAGACCCGTGACTATCTCCCTCAGAATAAGCAATGCCTTGTGATGCAAGTGTCCCATCCTCTCGTGCCACAACTTCCACACATTGTTTGTGTAATGAACAAGGGCTGAAATAGATTCATCTTGCAACCTGTATAAATTGCCTTCCCTAACCTTGATTACCCGAGCTGCTTCTAGGCTAGAATCTTTCGGTCTTATGAGGACTTGCTAGTTCTTGAACTCTACTACAAAGTCCTTATCTTCCATAACTGAAACTAAAAACAAATTCTTCTCGAGACTTGGAACAAACAACACATCGTCAAAGTCTAAAGAATTACCTTATTGGAGTTGGAAGGGAATGGTACCAACTCGTACTACAGGGTACTTGGCATCATCACCAAGTGAAGGAATAATTCATACTTATGATATGATGAAATCATTATTAATGAATGTAGACTTATTCTAGAAGTGTATGTATGATCAAAGATTATAACATTGAGAAAAGTTAGAGATGGAGTTCCCATAGAGAGATTTATGGAGATATTGAGAATATAGTTATGAAAATGGTTGTACCAATTAGCTATATTGGAAATCTTGTTATGAGCACCTCCATGTTATATAACGAGGCCTCATGTTGTATTGATGTAAGAGAGTGATGTATTATTATTTTGCATCTAAGAACAACAAATAATACAATGTGATTTTGTATTATTTGTTGTTCTTAGATGCAAGTTTCTATGTGTAACGATTTGTTTATTGCTTGTCATAATATCAACATTTGGTAACAAAGTGTAAGTTGAGAAGGCTAGGCGTGAGGTTGAGGCAAAGTGCTGCCACATAGAAGAGAGGCGTTGCATTGTTGAAAACTATGTCCAACTGCAAGAGAAAAGTAGAGCCTCAAGAGACGATGTTTCCAGAGCCGACGTGGGAAGAATGAAGCCCGTTCAGAGGAGAAAAACAATATGCAAATATGAGACAAATGCAAATAGCTGGAACTGGTCGAGTTAAGTGAAAGGAAATCACGTACAAACCGATGATTAAGGGTGGTACCACGCTGCAACAAATGAGGAGACGTGAAAATTGTGGGAAAACTCTCATATTGCATGCCTCAGTGAGTGAAATTCCGAGTGTAGAATTGGGTAGATCACAATGTAGGTGGCGACTTCTGCAATTTGTTTTTGCAACTATTCCTACAGTAAGAATCCTCACCATGCTATTTATAATTTATATGTATTTAAATTGTCAAAAGTCTGGTCTCTAGAGATCAAAACGTATGAAGTTGATGCATACATATATGAGTCTAGGTGACCTTCATTTATCCATTTTGTGCAGCAATGTGTGGACTCCAGGCGACACTAAAATGTTTGAACAACCAACTTGCAGTTGGATTTTCATATAAAAGGTGGGGCGATGGATCTCGTAGCATCTTTCATTCTACAAATTGAATCACGCAGGGAAACTTGCCCTGTCATCTTTGCATTCTACCAATTTGCCTCGCCCTCACTCACCAGACAACAGCGATGGAAAGCTGCAGTAGTTCGATGGGAGAAATAAAAGAGACTGCAACATACAGTTACAAATTTTCAGACTACATTTTTTGTATGATTGGCATACAATTTCTTTAGCACACATTTTTGTAGTTCTTCATTTGGTATTTAGCACACATTTTTGTGTTTGAACTGGGATTTTTATTTGTAAAAGTTTTTCTTACAAGACAATATAAAAAGGTTATATCACCTTTTCACCTCTCATTAAGAGAGAGTGACTTAAGAGAGACATTAAAAGAGATATTGTATTAATTAAGAGTGATTCATTAGTGCTTGAAAGAACATGATTTTGAGTTTGCATATGAGACAAATTGTAAAAGAGATTATATTATCTCTTATTTTTTGAAATTTTGTTGGGCATAAATATTTTGTCACGGGTTTGTTCCTTATTGTAATAACGTTGTGACACATTTTTCTTTGTACTTTCAAAACTAACAAAGTTAAAACCTATATTTTTGCATAAAAAACATCAAAATCTGTTGGATTATATTGTTATTGATGTTAATGGTTTGATTGTGTTAGTAACAATTGTGGTATCGGGATTTCAAAGGGTAAGAGAGCCGAGACCTTTCGAGTCTCGAAAGACCGATGGGATCCTAGCCGTTGACCTTGGCAAGACATGCGTCAGACATCAGAGGGAGAGTCGGGATTTCAGTTCATCGGAGGATCGGAGTTTCTGGAGGCAGGGAACTCTTACATGAGTGAATCGCGATGCGCGATTGCCCGACTGAATCATAGCCGTCCATCAGCTGAGGCACGTGGCGAGAGATCCTGCAAAGTCAGGGATCGGGAAACTAAATGTCCTATGCACATAACAACGGGAATCGCGATATCCCGATACCCGATTTCTCGATGGAGCTATGGATCGTAGTGGAGGACAGGTGTTAGAAAAACAATCCTTGTAGGGAGACAGCGCCAAGTGGCATCGGCGTATCGCAAGCTCGGAGGTTCGCGGGTTAGAGCTGCAAAGATTTGCATGCAGAATTGCGAGATCGTGAAAAGCAATATCTTGGCAATCGTCGGATTAGCATGTGGGACCGCAAGAGCAAGTGGATTACAGGTGGCAGGATGTCGCTATGCGTGCTCATGTCCTCGTGAACACCGAAACTCTGATGGAGGGTTTAAGCTACGATCACACGGAGACTGGTCACATGGATCTTGTTCTAGCCTATAGGGGCTAGCTCCCAGGAGGAGGAGCTCATCGCATATCGGGATATCGGGGATCTCGGAGGCAAGGAACTCGTGCACCTCAAACTCTTGAATCTCGAATACCCGAAAGCCCGAAACTTCATCACACGCCTCCTTGCCGCCACGTCCATCCCCGTGTCATGCCAAGTCATATTCTCTTCCCGGCCCCTCTATCTTGTCCACCCTGCTCGTACACTTCAAAGCTCGTGAATCCTGCCATGTACATTTTCCCTATCGCTTTTCCTCTGCCCATCCGTCCACATGGCCTCTCCTCATCCCATATCTACATCGAGCATGTCCAACTAGCCCTGCTTGGTCACCATCCGTTCATCACTTCGTGTCAAGTCTCCCAGTCATCACGAAGGTCTCCATGTCCTGTTGATACAGATTCGACCAGGTCTTTCCCGATCTCAGTGAAGCAGTTATTGCAGCAGTTGATGGTGGTTGGATATCGTTTCCACCATAAATGGAAAGCCCAGAAATGACTGTAAGCTTGTCAATTTGTTCATAGGTCCTTTGGAACGTGATTGCGTCTGACTTAAGTTCACAACTGTCCAGAAAATACAGGTGCCATAAACATGCAGACGTAATGTCTTCAATGCAGTGTCTCGAATTGGTTTCTATGGTTTTGCTCCAAGTATATGTAGGCATTTTTGCCATTTTCGTAGGGATCAATGGTTGAGCAGAGCTCCCGGTTGTAAAGTTTTAATGAAGCACTGTTATTCTGGTTATGTATGAGCTTTGGAGACTTCTTGCCTTATGAATGCCAGTTTCTTTCATGTCTTTGTTTACACTGTGTTAGAGCAGCTTGGAATTGG
>JASDQU010012667.1:101410-114662 GCA_032191745.1 Picea mariana | reverse complement strand
AGGAAGATATTGAAGACCACTCCATCAAGATTATCAAAGGTAAAGAATCGTCAAAAACCCTTGATTGTATTATTTCAAAATGTGATCTTGAAAACATTTCAAGTGAAGATAGCACAAAGGAAGATCTCAAAAGTATTTCAAATGAAGGTAAAGAATCTCCAAAGACTCTTGATTGCAATGATTCAAAATGTGATGATGTTGAATTCTTCTCAAGTGAAGAAGAAGATCTAGAAACAATTTGTGTAAAGTTTGATTGTAGTTATCCCATGGAAAGAATAGAAGAATGTCTATTATAACTTCAAAAATAAGTTGAAGAGTGTTTATATAGATATAGCAGTGATCATTATTATACACACTATAACTATCTTTCGGATAACACTAAGAAGTTTCTTAGGAGGAATCAAAGGCACATCTTGAAGTTAAAGGGAATGCTCAAAGAAAAAGAAGAGAGCAATACGACTAAATTAGAAGAAAAGGAAGAAGAGGTTAAAGACTAAAGAATGAAAAAGAAGATATGAAGGTAGATGATGAGATTAGCAAATGTCTTGAAACTATTGTCCATCTCAAGACCCAAATTGAAGAAGCCAAAAGGGAAGAGGAACTATTGAAGAATCAAATTAATGAAAAGGAAGAGTCATGTGATAGTTAGAAGCTAAAGTTGTTGACCTTATAAAGAAGGTAGATAAGTCAAACAAATTCTTGAATAACTCACAAATCTTGAATGAGATCTTGGAAAGTCAAAGATCTCCATATGATAAATCAGGTCTTGGATACAAAGAAGAAGCTACACATGCTGAAGCAAGCACGTCAAAGGAGCATGAGGTAAGTCTATCAAATGATGAAGGCAATGTTGCAAATCAACCATCCACACAAAGCAAAGAAAATTTCAAAAGAACAAAGCAAGGAAGACATCAAGAAGCTATCTTTGGGACACCAAAGCTAAGGTATGCAAGTATTTTTCATGGGCATTGTTATTCATGTAATGAATATGGTCACAAATCTTTTGAATGTAAAGCTTATGAAAGGAGATATAATGGAATATTTTATAACACCATAAGGTGTTGGAGATGTGATCAAGTAGGACACATTGATGTTCACTGTAACACCATAAGATGATACAACTATAGTGGATTTGGCCACAAATCCTAGGATTTTTGGAACACAAGAAGAAAGTCCATGATGAGGACTTCACATAGCGTGGCTAGAAGAAGGAATGAATTAAGGAAGGGAGACATATTTGAAAATACGGATGCTCAGAGCTCAAGTTCTGAGAAGTAGGGACACCTTCAGAAGTGGGTGAAGAAGACTGAGCAGTCAGAGAAGAATGGAAGCCTTAAGGGAAGCTATAGTAAGTCATCTACTGAAGCATACACGCATGACAATGGTATCAGTCACATACATACACATGTTGACCTTGAATAGGTTGCATACATACGCGAGCTGTTGTGCATCAGACAACATATATGTGGTAAAGCCTTGGGAAATAGGCAATACAGATGGGTTGTAGCTTGATGTGATGGTATAACACTCTGTTGTAGGGTATGGCATTATTTGTTGCAGGTTCTGACACTGTTTGTTGCAGGTTTTCATGATTCTATATTGGATTATGTAATGTGATGATAAAAATAATGAAAGGCCATCTTGGATGCATGGAACTAACCCATGAGTATGGATTACGACATTTTCTATTGAAGAAAAATGATGGTTATGACAACGAAGTTAAGGCACCTTGGTTATGTGATATATATTGAGATATCATTGATCTCTTGAAGCATACTACTAGTACGTGTGTTGGATGCTTAGTATTTGTTGTAGTGAATGGAGGATTGATGATGATCTGTTGGTGTACATGGCTGGTACATATTTTGAGTTTCATTGATATATCTTATGATGTATTATTGGAAGCTTACTTGTTGGAAAACTTGATGCATTTATTTGGCATATGGATGGGCTACATATTGGGACATTTAGTTGGTGAGTTGATGAGGTGATCATGTTGTACATCATTGATGATCTATAGTTGATGCATGATTGGTAGAGGCACCTACTAGTAGTTTGATTGGCACATATTTTATGGAGGATTTGGAATACTTGCTTGGTACAAGTGCTAATACATGTTGATATGCATGTTTGGTACACTCATAGATGGCATATGATTCATGATAGTACACCATTGGTATTACTTGATTAGCACAACAAATTGGTATTTGTTTGAGATACATGGTTGGAATAATTGGTAGATGCACATGGTTGGAATAATTGGTAGATGCACATGCTGGCATATGGTTGATACATTCCATGGATGATATCTTATGGCACATTGTATGGTATTGATGTACATGGGTGTTGTGCATGGTGGGAACACATTTTGGTACAAGATGTACTTGGTTGATATTTTTCTCATGATTCTCTATTTCATTATTAACATATCATTTGCTTCATGATGTTTGGTATTGCATAAGTTTGATGCATGCATAGGTCTAAGGATCGTCATGTGGTAGCATATTTCTCATCTTGCATATAGGGGGAGACATACCCATAGGGGGATTCATTCTTGAGCATGATTCTAAGAGGAGATATTTATCAAATGCATACCTAGAAAAGAGCCCTATGTTTGAAGAAAGAGCACAGAGCCATAATTCCAGGGGGAGTGATGGTCATAGGGGGAGTATGAGAAATGTATCTTCAGCATTGCATCAGAGTGATATCCTTTGTTCAAAAGGGGAGATATTATTCAAAGGAAGATCAAAAGCATTCAGATAGGGGGAACAACCCCAAGGAGAGTTCAAGCAGGGGGAGTAGCCCCAAGAGGAGAATGGCCATTTGCCATTGATGTCAAAGGGGGAGAGATGGTCACATTGATGTGATTGATGTTTAGAAATGGGGAGCGATAGTCATATTGATATGATTGATGACTATTGATGTAGAGCATGCCTTGTCTACATGTTGACATCAATGATTGGTGTTGACATCAATGTTGGTATTGCCATCAATGCCAAAGGGGGAGATTGTTGGATCATATTGTCATTGATGCCAATGGTTTGATTGATTGATGTCAAGTGATTGATTGATTGATTGATGATTGATGAACAATTTATATGTATTTTCCTTGATGAGAATGATAGATGTCAAGTGGAAAACAATCGATGAAGATGGACCAATGAGTTTTCATTGATGTGATGCATAGTTTGTTTGATGTAAAGATGAATCATTATTTTCTTGTCATGGTTGATAAGAAGTGCAAATGGATGAACTCCAAAGTGGTCCCCTTATGGTGAAAGCCCTCACGGGAAGACGCTTTGTGATTGAGTTATAGTTGAGAGAACCCAAGCTTGTATGTGGAATAATGAGATGAATATCAATGATTTTGTTGGTGAAACTATCCTAGATGGATAGTGCTTGTCATGCCATTTCTGGTGGTATGTGGAATGTCACATAACTCCTCACGGTTTGAGAGTTATGGCCCTATGAAGTTGAAGGACCCCCATATGATGGCTTGAAGCCCCAGAAGGTCAAAGAAGTCAAAGTGCTTGAGAAGAAGAAATTATTATTTAAATGATAAAGTGAAGTGACAAAATCAAGAAGGATTATTTAAATATTAAAGTAAGGTGATGAAATCGAGGAGGAATATTTAAATGATAAAGTAATGGATAACTTTCTATTTATGGAAAGTGGTTAACCCTAAAATGAGGAAAATAGGTTAAGTGACCTAGAAATGGGTTAAGTGACCTAGAAGTGGGTTAAGTGATCTAGAAGATGAAGAGTATAAATAAGAGGCTAGGGTCTCTTGTGAAAAACACATTTTTAGAAGAACATTTTGGAAGTACATTTTGGGAGTATCTCTTGTGTATCTTTTGTGAGTATCTATTGCGAATGATTGGAGATCTATTCTGAGAAAGAGAGTGTGAGAAGGATCTCATGGATACATCAAAGTTCCGACAATGTCTGAGATCTTGATGGAAAAAGTCTCGGAGCTTCAGAAACCCTAGTTTCTGAGGTATATGTGGGTTGTAATGGGCCAGAGCGCGTACATACGCGGGCTGTATGAGGACATGGCGCGTACAGTAAATAAAATCACAAAGATTTATGTTTGAGCCAATGACTGGTTGTTGAAGACTGTAGCAGGTTCTAGATCTGCATTCTATGGGCTCAGATCTGTCACTGAGACTCTGGTATGGTTACGTTATTGTCTTGATGGTTACTATTGCTTGTTGTGTTGTGAATTCTTAAGGCAATCTTGGTATGGCATCTATGATGTGATTTATGCTGGTTGATGGAGTGAGCAGTACTCTTGTGATTCAATGGTGATATGATTGCTATGGTATACTAGTTGATTATACATGATTGAGTTAGCATTCATATTGATTGGTTGTGGAGCATGAGTAGACCATTGGAGAGCTTGGATGTGTTTTGATTGGCTATGGGTCAGTTTGGACAGTGAGAGACAGAGGAAAATGTGATTGCAGGTTGCAGAGGATTTGAGTATGTGAAGCAAAGCAAAACCCTAGTGTTACACATCAAAATTACTCACTCTAATGATGACCTATTGTCATCATTACCAGTGTCGCATTTTGGCTGCAAGTGTCGCAAGTGTCCCAATCATCATACTATCATCTTGCCTATGTCGTGTCTCTAATGACATCACAGGGACACTTAAGACACCTTCAAAGACTGGTTTAAGGAAGAGAAATCATTTGATGAAGAGTACAAAGCATTTTCCATGGAAAATACCACTTAAAAATGATTTTTGAAGGGCAACGCTCCCCTACCCACTGTCAGGGAGTGCCAACGCTCCCTACCCCTCTTTGGGGGAGCGTTGCAACACTCAGGACACCATTCTAGGGGAGTGTTGGTTTTTTTTGAAGGAATTTTGGGCAGTGCTCCCCTGCCCACTGTCAGGGAGTGCCAACACTTTGTACCCTCCTTTGGGGGAGCATTGCAACGCTCTATTACAGGACAATTTCTGTTACAGAAGAATCCTCGTGCGGACAAGTGGATTCCCTCTTGGATACTAGACCCCTATAACCAAGACATAAAGGTGCTAATGTGGACACTGACATTCCTTTTCATGAAGCTAAAATATTCAAGGAAGAAGAAGAAAGAAAGGTAAATACCTTTACCGACGTTTGTCCTTGCTCGATCCAGGCTGATCTTGATCTCCAAGTTCTTCAGAATGTCCTAGAATATAATGAGCAACAACAATGAAACATACTTCCTACTCTACCATAATTAGCTTCACAATAGATCTATCAAAAGAAACAAGTTCATGAAACATACACAAACTTAAAGGAAACAGACCAAGCACATACTTATATTAATGAAAACAAAGAAAAGTGCTTACAATCATAGATGTAGATCCAACAGCTTCACCAAGCTCTCTTTGTCTAGACCCTTGCTCAAAAGTTCCATGATCATAATGACTGTAACTTTCACTAATAAATATCCCTTATGAGATCATAAGTTTGATGCCTCTAAAATCCATTTTCTTTTACCATGAGAAGGCCTCCTTATATAAGCTTGGAGAGACCCAACCACCTTAGAGATTCTTGGGATAGTTTGAGGATCTTTCTCCTTCAGTTGTGGATCCTCCTTAAGATCCAACCTTGACCTCATATTTGAATCCAACTGATTTCCAACATGAAGGGGATTTTTCCTTGATTTTCCTCAACAACCCAAAATTTTCTCAAACATGCCAGCGCTCCCCCAAAATGGTGCACAGAGCATTGCAACACTCCCCCACAAGAGGGTACAGAGCGCTAGAACTCCCTGACAGTGGGCAGGGGAGCACTGCCCAAAATGCCTTCAAAAAAATCCAACACTCCCCCAGAATGGTGTCTTGAGTGTTGCAACGCTCCCCCAAAGAGGGGTAGCGAGCGTTGGCACTCCTTGACAATGGGTAGGGGAGAGTTTCCCTTCAAAAATCATTTTTAAGTGGTCTTTTCCATGGAAAATGATTTATACTCTTCATCAAATGATTTCTCTTCCTTAAACCAGTCTTTAAAGGTTTCTTAAGTGTCCCTGTGATGTCGTTAGAGACACAACATAGGCAAGATGATAGTATGATGTTTGGGACACTTGTGACACTTGTGGCCAAAATGTGACACTTGAGACACTGGTAATGATGACAATAGGTCATCATTAGAGTGAGTAATTTTGATGTGTAATAGATTTCCCCCCAAGGTGCAAAGTTAGAATATAGAAACTGATGACTGAAGTACTTTGTAGACTTTTTCGAGCAAGGGTATGCACTCATAGAACCTGTAAGAAGCTTCACACAACCATCAAAAAAATATTATGACATGTTTCAAACCCAAGATAGGCATACCTATGCTTGAGTGATAAAAACTTTCAAGGTATGGCCACCATAAAATACACTGTAGATCCATAATTATATTGACAAAAAGGTATATCCACTGAAGATACAATGTGGATCTATACTCCCATGACATGAATTGATCGTAGGCATGAAAAATACATAGTGGATCTATGAGACGACAAGACATAGCCATGGTCCAATACAAAGTGGATCTATGTGACAGTATATGTGTCAATATTCAAGAGAAACTCTATCACAACCTGGGAAAAGTACATATAAGAGTGATGACTCAACCCAGGGTCTTCTTACCGATCCCGATGTAGTATGAATCTAACCATGTGGATAGATGTCTTGATGTCGAACATGGTAGAAACCACTTGATTACCGATCAATGAGGCAAACCATTAACAAGTGCGAGGGAAATCACCATTGATGTCAATGATTCCCAAGGTACCCTAGTACATTTCAGTGAATGCGAATAGATGAGATGAAGTCAAACATCCGTGGAATCATTCGATCAACAGTCAATGATGTAAACCCACTGTTGGACATGAGGAGGCTTGCCATTGAGGCATGCAGGTCCCAAGGTACTAACTGGTTTTTAAGTCTAGTTCCTAGATAATGTGCTGAAGTCGACATGAAAAGACTCGTCGAAGGAGGGCCTTGATGTATTCCCCATCAACGACATGAAACTGACACAGAGATGTAATTGGTAGATCAAATGAACATGGACTGACATGTGTATTGAAATAGGATATTTGTGGTGGCTAACTCTCGAGGAAGATACTTCCCTTGAACACTGAGGCACAACAACAGAAACATGACATGGACCAAAACATGATGATGCAGTGGATACTGTGACTTTCGTCAGGTGACCCAAAGGAGTAAAGAAAATCAGAGGATTGGTTCAGTGTAGAGGTTCAACGGATTAAAATGTATTCAAAGACAAAGTGTCATTTTCAAGCGCGATCGTAAGAGTGACCTGTAATGTTCCCAAAAACTGCTTGGCTTGCTTCCTTCAATTTTTTCCCCCATCCAGATAGACGAGTACCTCTTTTTGATTTAATGAACTCGAGGAGGATAAACCATGCTTGATATAACTCACCTTCAGTAAGTCCCTCTTCCTTTGTTTAACGAACTAGAGGAAGTAAGGGTTTGGTCCCGTATGGTCCCTTCAATGTATGATTGTTTCACGAGTCCAGAGAAGGTAAACTCGGTGATTTTTCATGTTTAGAGAGTCTGAAAAGAACTTAAAGACGACTCTAGGGTTGTCCTTTTTTGTAATGTTAGTCTCATGAGGCCAAAAAAGAGATAAATTATCACTCGACAGATTCCCTTTCAAAACTTTTAACGAGTGTGAAAAGAAGCAAGATCTCTCGATAATATTTTCATGTTTAGAGAGTCTGAAAAGAGCTTAAAGGAGACTCCAGGGGGTTCCTTTTTCATATAACCTTTATGAGTCCGAAAAAGTGATAAAAGTCTACTCGGTTACATTCTCATGTATTTACGAGCATGAGAAAGAACAAAGACTAAGCTCTGTATTGGTTTCATTTTTACACAAGCTTGAAACAAAATCAAAATATGCTTTTAAATTCCCAACGTAATTTATAAAGGTTGGGATACCCATGGATGGTTGGTACTCTGCCCCTAGCTTGAAAAGCTAGTGGCTTAACACCATAATGATAATCAAAGGCTGGAGAGATGCCCCCCAAGCTTCAATTCATTCACCGACTTTGAGGTTGTCACCAATTTATGTACTAGATGGAGAAAAAGGATACAGGTGGATGAAATGAAGGTTCAAATACGAGACCTAATGAAAGACTCGACTCGACATATACGAGATCTAGAAAAAGACTTGACCTGACAGGAGAGGTGGTTGTTTCATTTTTTAACGATCTTGACACAGGAAAATAACTATGCTCAAGGCTCCGGGTTCAATCCCCAGATTTCTGTTTCATTTTTTAACGATCTTGTTACAGAGAGGAAAACTATGCACATAGCCTCTGTTTCATTTTTTAATGATCTTTCTATAGAGAGGAAAAATATGCTCATAACCTCTTCTTGATCATGGTTTCCAAGAGGATAATTCTCTGGAAGGACACCATGTCAAGGGACAAAACTCGGTCATGGCTTCCAAGATATCTTCACTGGATGGAAGAAGAATGCTCCAGAAGGAACACATGTCGAGGGTCTCATCAGGTGTAAGGAGATCAGGCTCCAATATCCCTACTGAAGAGATCACCATGTCAACTACCAGATCTAAGTCATCAGAAGTTGAAGTCATAGGAGACAACGCCATATAATTGACCTGTGGTAGGGGTGATACCGACTGCATATAAGACCCGTTTAGGGAGGTCATTGGGTTGATGGTCAAGTTAGGGACGATAAACGAAAGTTGATCAATAGTCACCATTCTTCCATCGTGCAGGAAAGATATCATACGAAAAAGAGTGGACACAATAGATTTCATGGAATATACATAATCTTTCCCAAGGAGTAAATCGAAATCCAAGGGGTCTTGGACTACCATAAAATCAATAAAGATAGTTTTCCCTCCCAAAGTTATGGGAAATTGAGGAAGGATCCCTAAAGGGTGACTGGTTCTTCTGTTAAAAGCGAACAGAGTCTGGGTAACCAACACAAGCTGAGGATAACCCAAATCTTGCCAAGCAATAGAGGACAAAATACTAACGGATGAACCTTCGTTTATCAGCGCATGAGGAACATCCTGACCACAAACCTGTACTGTAATATTGAAAGGAATGTGAGAGGGAAGACGAGGTCTAGTGAGCACACCCCAATCAAAAAGGATGGCCTCATTACTTGGAGGGGGTTTCACGGGAGAAGGAGGAATTCCCCCCAACACGGTAGATTCGGTATCAATGAGAAAAACGTGGGCATTATTAGGTTTACTCTCTAGAGGGAGAGTAGGATCGATTGATAGTGACATCAAATCAACCACTTGGGTTTCATTCTCCAAGGGGAGAATGGGGTCGATAGCTAGAAAAAGGATCGATTGCTTGGGTTACACTCTCTAACGGGAGAGCGGGATCGACTGAAGATGGGATCAGATCAACCACTTTGTCAATTGTTTCAAATAAGGACTTGAACCGATTGACTACATGATCAACCAAACTGACCGATGAAGGGACCGAAGCAACCACTTTGGCACTCGTCAGAGGAGGAATGGGATTGACCACGTTGGCACTCTTTAGATGAAGGGTGGGATTGACCAATGAAGGGACTGGATCAGTCACTTGGGTTTCACTTTTCAGATGAAAAGTGGGGTTGATCGATGAAGGAACTGGATTAACTACTTTGGTTAGTGGTTCAATCGAGGATGAAACTAGATTGACCACCTGATCAACCAGACTAGCCGAGGATGGAACCAGATTGACCATTCCATTAACTAACGATGGGTTGGGGGAAATATTACGATAACCAGTTGAAATTTGAAGCTTTTCCAAAAGAGAAGAAGCCTCATCCATACAAGGACAAAGGTGAGAATAATGATCACCTTCACATAACATACAAGGAAATTTGACAATTGTATTCTTCTTACCAACTTTAACGTCACTAGTTGACGAGGTGTCACCAACATGTCTAGCAAGGGCCGATGATGTGGAGGACCACACTTCTAAGACCTTGGGAATACCAGGGCAATCCATTAGAAAGTGGTCACCCTTACAAATATTGCACCTAGTTTCTCAGAAGTATACACATGTTGCATTGTAGACTGGTCACATACATACACGGGCTGGAGTGAGCCAGGGCACATACACATGCTGGTTGCACTACTGACAGGTCGTGTACCTGTGACATATTGATATTTGTGGAGGATGGTTGCCTCATCTCAGTTGGTGCTGAGGATGTAAGCTGAGTCTTGCACATAGAGCTGGTGCTCTTGTAGAGTTGTACTATATTCAGTTGTTGTTAATAAACCCCAAGGATTGTAGTCCTTAATAAAATTAAAATTGTACATACATCTTGTGTTCTTTGTGTTCCTTGTGGTGATGACTTATTAATGATATATGTTGCTAATATATGCTACTGATATATGTTCACATCTAACTGGATATAAATGACAACAATGAGTAATGAGTAAATTTTGAATATTAACTAATGAGTTTTGTGTAAGAGGGATTTTTTTTGGGAAAAGAGCCCAACACTCATTCACCCCCCCTCTAAGTGTGGTAGGTGTGTCCAAAAAAATAAACCCCCAAATCAAAAAGTGGTGCTACCGGTAGCACCATTTTTTTAAACAGGGTCAAAATTTCAACATTTTTCAAACATGGTGTTCGAAACACAGACAATAGCTCAGAAAAACCTTAAAATCAACACCTTAAAAAAAATATGTTTTTGAATTTTTTTTTCAAAATGTTAAAATTTTAGAAAATTTGAAATCGTATTTTTAGCAGTTGGTACCATTAAAACCAAAACCTCAAAATCAACCATCCAATTGAAAATTACTTCTATAGGTAGCACCCATTCTAAAATTGGGGTATGAAAATGATACATTTTTATAAAGTGGTAAAAGAACTCATCATTACTGTAAACAAAATCACAAAATCAACCCTTAAATGTTTAATTTTAAAATCTTACTATCACTCAAAGAACAAGGTAATACATAATGCCATGAAAATATCACAATAGACTTTAAAAATTCAGCGTCACTTTTTAATAATTTTTTTACTTTTAATAAAAAAAAAAGTAAATACAAGTTACATTGAATGAAACATAAATTATTTCTTAAAAGTATTGTTATATTGTCCATATTCAAAACATATGAGCTAAGAAATTTTATTATATTATCCATAATCAAAACACATAATTCATAAGACATAAAAAAAAATCATAACTTCATGTAAGATCATATGTAAGTTTAATGCCCATTTCTAGTTACCATACAAACATCATATGGATAAAAAATGCATAAAATGTTTCATACACTTATTCAGATTAACTCATGGTTTCGGAAATACCATCAGAGCCTACATCGTCATCAAATGAATGATTGGATGAAGATGTAGATGATCCATACTCTTCTCTATTGTTGATGATTGCACCATCTGAGTCTACATGCATGCTGAACATTTCAGATGTCAAATGCCTTTTAGATCTACGACTAGGTTCAATAGACTCTCATCTTGCATTTATTTCTTGTGGCAAAAAAATCTTGATAATATTTGTTGTCTTGGAGCAAAGTTTTCCTCTCTTTGTCAAATTGAACTCATAAACAAGTATGTCAACATCATCTAATTTTAAGAGGTCAGTGCGACGACAAGTTGTATTTTGACCCTTTCTTTTTCTCTTTCTATTGACATGTTTCTCAACCACCATCTCTAGCTTGTACACACCATTGAATGGGTCTGTACTTGTTGCATATCAATGCACTTCAATTGCAATAACATCATCATTTTCTTTCTCAATCTTTATAGCCTTTGCAATCCATAATGGATAACCATGTGGATCTTCAATCGCTAAGACTGCAATCATGCTACCCTCCTTAATATCTTATAATGAACCCCTATAAAGGTCTTCCATGGCTTCACGATGTGCACATGACCTTCGCGAACCAATATACATTTATCTTTCCTCTTCTTTTGTAAACTCAATAACACCTTGAGATTCTTATTGAACTTCAACAATGTTTGTTTCTTGAGATTCATTTGGTGTATTTTGTGGCCAATGAAATGGAGTCTTCAACAATGTATCTTCATTTGTTGAGCTTGAAATTATGTCACTTTGACTATTGAAAAGAGACTCCCACCAAATAGAATAAACAACATCAAAGTACTCATATGTATCGTTAATGGACTTTTTTATTTCTTCCAGGAATTCCGAATAATCTACATCTCTATTACGCCTCCATGCATTATGGATTTCAGCAACTGCTTGTAAAAATAATAACTTTGATGCAAATATTGGACGATCTGGAATGAACTTCAAAAATGCTAAACTTGATGAAGACCCCCATTCTGTAGTAGTTGAATACTACTTTCCCCATATAAGTGTTTTCCCATCAATTTTTTTGAAACAAAATTGATGTTGGAAGCTAATGTCATTAAGTTTCTCAATACATTTTTCTTCATGATGTGATCCCTGAATAAATCTTCGCATGTCAATAGTTTCTTCTAATATATGAAAAATACTGGAATGCATACTTTCTTAATACATTCAATCAATGATGGTAGACTTCCAACATTTTCCCTCTTCAATGTTACTGAAAAATGACTGAACATTTGATCAATATGATCATGAGTGTGTCCAACAAGAAGGAAACCAACTTTCACCTTTTGAAAGATTCTCATTTCAACAAGCATGCTTAGATATCCAAACACAATTTGATTTTTATTTTCATGACTAGTGTTGTCCAACTGTAGATAGAGAACTTGAGGAAGATTTCTAGACCAGTGAGTGAGCACATGATGAATTATGGTGATGGTCAGATTTGCATCATTATGAAAATTTGGAGCTATGAAGTAAACCCTTGGACACATTTTTCCATTGAAAACCATACAACCAATCAAGTGAAACTGAATGGAATTCTCTTCCTGTAAATTTTTGGGTGTACAGACAAAATGTGGTAGAAGTGTTTTCTTTTGGTCCATGCCATCAATTATCATACCTAAATATTTGTTTGGAGCATCATAACACTTCTTCTGATGTTTGTACAACTTTTTCCTTTCACTTGATTGTTGATTCCGATGTTCTTGAAGTGCTTTGACTATGGAATCTTCCCATGACATAAAATTAAAACATTGATCATATGTTTTCATAGTTGATAACTATTCAATTTATAAAAGAAAAAAAATAGTAAATGCATACCTCTTTCTGCCCCTTCAGATTTATCTCTTCTTGATTTAAGAGTAGCACATATACTACAAATCCTCATCCTTGACTTCTTAGGAATACAAACAATTCAACAATGTTTGT
>JASDQU010012667.1:79078-94863 GCA_032191745.1 Picea mariana | reverse complement strand
AAGGTTAGGTAAGTGAAGATATTCTCCATGGCAATCACTCAACCATAATGATAATATAAAAACGCTACTCTTTTTTGAAATAGAGCACCTAACTTCTTTCAACGTAGGAACGTTACAGACTGATACGAATTACATGGAAGGATTGATTAGCATACCTCCCATATACGTAGCTTAGAGTAGTTGATGACATAATAGGCCATGGCGAACTGCACTTGATTTTCAGGAGGGTAGATAGGGACGATCTCGCGACATATACATCCTTGGCTCCTCAAAATCTCCCTGTGCTCCTCTGGAACATCAGGCAACATGGCAACAACGAGAGGGTAAGCGCTATTGACCTTACGAAGGCCTTTAGCGAGCCCTACAACGCCCTTCCAGTAGTCTCCATTACCCGCCAGGAAGGTAACGTATCCTCTCTTCGAGTTATACCCGCTGGTAAGGGCACCCACCTTCGACCCTCCAAACGCCCCTGAAGGAACCTCAGGTGCCATAACAGCAGAAACTACTAGTCACAGGATCGAATCCCGGGAAGGGAGACTCACGCTCACAAGCTCAGGCTCACCCTGAACCTCTATGGCCGGCAGGCTCCCCTATATATACAGCTCACATGCACTCCGAATGAACTTCAAATGAAGCCAAATGAAATTCTCACGACTGTTATCCCCGATGGACGGCTATATTGGCCCGTTCTTTTTGAGGTTTTCTTATTTCTGTACGTGGGGCCTAAAGCATCCAGAGCCACAATGTTACAGTTCCCCCACAGATCGCTGGCGGTAGGATTTTGGCTCGGAAACTATTCTGCGGCCTGAGCAGGATCGGGATGCTTGGTGGAGTATTACGCAAACAAGGTCCCTCCATGATCCAACGCTTCCCATCACAGAGATGTGACGGCGTTTGAGAATTTTTTGTGTCATGGAATCATTTGGGGCCTGAAGTCTACAACCTTACAATTTTACAACTATCGTTTGAATCGTTTGCTTTTCACTTTTGTATACATTCAATGGTGCATTGTCGTGGTATTGCAGTACATATTCTTGAGCTCGATATATATTTATATATTTACGCAGTAGTCTAAACGTTATATTTTTTTTGGAGGTTTTTTTCTAATTGTTTTAGTTTGATTTTGTTCGAAATTTGATGATTAATGGTTGGATCAGTAGATTTGGGTGGCTAAGTTTATATAATCTGAGTATGTCAGAAGTTTTTTTATCAGGCTGAATCTATTTATGTATTCAAAAATACAATTTAAACAATAGAAAATGGCCATTTTGTTCAAATTTACATAACTTGATTTCAACCAAAAGAAACTCAAAAAGTAAAACTTTTAACCAACACCTATATTTATTTCGTTTTATTTTCAATTAATTTATATAAAACTAAGGCTTTGGCTTTGTGGTTCAATCTGCAGAAAGTTAGTACATTTTGAATATATACTAATGTATGAAACACATTTTTTTTTAAAGCTTATGGTTCAATCTTCAATCTCCACAAAGTGGGTACATTTTGAGTATATGCTAGTGTATGAAACAAATGTAGTTTATGATTTTGAGTATATGCTAGTGTATGAAACAAATGTAGTTTATGATGTGAGGTATATTTTTTTTAGTTTATGATGTCAGGTATATAAGTTTATGATGTGAGGTATATATTTTTTAAATTTTATTAATTTGAGAATTTGTTTTGGAGATTTTTTTTATTTGATGTGGTATTATTTTTTATCAATTTAATATTTAACATGGTCAAGATTACATTTGTTTTTTTTATGATGAGGAGTTTAAGTATTCAAAGCAATGTCAATCAACTATATTCTTAGAGATCAGACTCATGAATAGTTTAAGTGTTATAAATAATGTCAATTAAAGTTAAACAAAAGTTAATTATAATGTCTATTTGATGTGACATTATTTTTTATCAATTTAATATTTAACATGACCAATTATTTAAAATTAAAAAAAACTATGATGAGGAGGAGTTTAAGTATTGAAAGCAATGTCAATCAACTATATTCTTAGAGTATTTTTTTTATCAATTTAATATTTAACATGACCAATTATTTAAGATTAAAAAAAATTATGATGATGAGGAGTTTAAGTATTGAAAGCAATGTTAATCAACTATATTTTTAAAGATCACAGTCATAAATAGTCTAAGTGTTATAAACAATGTCAATACAATTAAAAAAAAAGTTATTACCATAATGATGAGATTAACTATATTCTTAGAGATCAGAGTCATGAATAGTCTAAGTGTTATAAACAATGTCAATTACAATTAAAAAAAAGTTATTAAGTCATGATGAAGAGCTTAACTATATTCTTATGATGATGAGGAGGAGTTTAAGTATTGAAAACAATGTCAATCATATTCTTAGAAATTAGAATCGTGAATAGCTTAAGTGTTATAAGCAATGCCAATTACAATTAAAACAAAATATGATGTTGAGGAGATTCAATATTGAAAGTAATGTCCATCAACTATATTCTTAGAGATTATAATCAAGAATAGATTAAGTGTTATAAGCAATGTCAATTACAATTAGTTATTTTACTAAAGATCATAATCATGAGATTGAGAAGACATTGGTGAAAGGTTTGTACTTATCTCTCACATAAACAATGTTAAAATCAAGTATTATTATAAGATTTGAAGATTAAAAGAAATTAGTGATATGGTTTGAGTTAACATATGGTAGAGGTGCTAATATATGATAATATATGATAGAGGAGACTGGAAAATATGGTGATCATTGATCTTGATAGTGGATGCAATGCTTATCAAATTTTCTCCCACAAAAAGAGGTTGGGAAAAAATGGGAAGGAATTGGTGATAAGTTTTACCTATGATTCGATAAGAGGAAATTAGTGATAATTTTTTCTTTTGATTCAAAGATAAGAAGAAATTGGTGATAAGGTTCATGTTAATCTTTAAAAATTGTAATGATGTATTTAACAATCATGATCAAAGAAGAAATGCCAATCAACTATTCTCCTTCTACTCTATAAGAGTCTTTAGATAATGGTACCATCTATGAATTTCACAATGAAGAAGACATCTAAAGATACCGGTATAGCTCCATCTTGTAACATTCCCCTAGCCCAACCGAGGGACATTATGGTGCAGAAAACGCATAAGAAAAAAATTTCTGCTAACTAAAGTATTTCTTTTACTGTTAGCCGATTTCTTGTAGCTTACATCTACGAATTTAAAACAAGTTTAGCTACTATCTATAACCATAAAATGGATGCATCTAAAGAACACCAAATTAACATGAATGCAACTTAATCATTCACACAACAACATATAAATCATTCTCAAATACATAGAGTTCATGCACAACAATACCACATGTAAATAACATGACAACAAGATATAACACTTATCTTTTGAATCTGTTGTGCAACTAACTACTTGGGACGGATGTACCACCCAACCATAGACTAACTGTTCCAATTCTCAACAGTCAGTCACCCTCGAGATGAGGCTAGTAATCCACAAAGATGGTGGTCTCTCACAGTCCACTTGTAGCTCATAAAACTCATAACCCAATTGATATTCTCCTACCACTATCCCAATTTTTCTACTAGCTCTCTTCCTCCTAACCTTCCCAACCCAAGGAATGCACCATTTTTTTTATCAGGGATAACCCAAGGGATGCGCCATTTGTTTATCAGGATTAACCCAAGGAATGTGACATTCATTTATCATGGTTTCTCTAACACATGTAGCTAAGAATCTCTTAGCTGGGAACTCAAGTGAACTTGATTCTAGGAAAACTACCATCAAACCAACAAAAAACACTTGTTGTTATAGTGTAATTCACTCTGGATTTCACTCTTCAGGCCTGACAACTTGGCTCTTCAATCTTCAACTCCAAAACGTTCCAAATACGCTCCAGCTTGTTCTAGAATTCACCCTCCATGGATGCACCAACTTAAATCTCTCTTTCTTTCTCTCTACTTTCCCTCATGCACACAAACTTCATGTCTAATAAATGATGTCCCAACCCCTATGAATTACCTCCCTTTGGCTTGCCTTTCTTGACTCACACTCTTCCCCAAGTTGATTTTACTCAACCCCCATGTGCCCAAGAACTCTGGGATGTGACCACTCACACCCACCCTCTTACATGTATTCAATGATTGGATTTGGGAACACTCAATCATAAATTGGAAGTTTCATATACAAATGACAATTTTAGGAAAATGGGTTGAACTAATATACATGGGTATTTCCCCCTTAGACCCCTCTTGACCATTATCCTAGACACTTCCTCCTCTTGTGGATTAATTCAACTCTCATCTCTTGTCCATGTCCCCTAGCAGCTGACATCACATATTATTATTAAAATATAGAGATACAATTCACATATTACATCGCCTGGCCATAGCGACATATTATATCCACATAAGTATTAATTAAACTGGGGATTATAGTGGGGATGTTACATTCTCCCTCCCCTATAATTGTGCACCATCCTTGGTGCACACTATGCGGATATACATATATGCAAATTTACATCACAATACTTAGAAATAAAATTCTACAATTTCACAACTCCAATAGTAGTTCCAACCATAATCTATTGTTCCTCTCAACTTGCTGACCCAAAGAATGCACCATTCGTTTATCAATGCTAACCCAAGGGATGTACCATTTGTTTATCAGGGATAACCCAAGGAATGAACCATTCTTTTATCAAGGTCCCCAACGCAAGTGGTTAGGACTCTGAGATGTGGTTCTATAACTCCAGCTACTCAAAATGGAGTCTTGCATTCTATTTTCTTCAAAATTTTCAAAAATTTGCGGGTATTCTGCCTACATATTTTCCTCATGCCCCGATGTAGCATCTTCAGGACCATAGCAAGTCCATTAAACCTTTACCATACCTATGGATTTTTTCCTGAGCACTTTGACTTTTCGGTCTAGGATGCATACTAGTTCCACTCGAAAATCCCCTTCGTGCTCCACATGGATCACATTCCAATCAATTATGTGGTTAGCATCATGTACATACTTCTTTAATAATGATACATGAAATATATTATGCACTCTCATGGATGCATGCAATTCTAGCATGTATGCAACTAGCCCTATCTTTTCTAATATTTCAAAAGGTCCACAATACCTTGATGCCAACTTCAAACAACTTCCTAATCTTAGCGAAATTCTCTTTGCATTGAATTTCAAAAACACATGTTCGCCCACTTTAAAATCTTTGAAAACTCTATTCTTTTCTACATAAATTTTCTACCTATCTTGGGCAACTTTTAAATTCTGCTTTATCCTTGTCATTTTCTCTTCCATTTCCTTCAACAAATCTGGCCCAACAACTACTATGTCTGCTGGATTATCCCAACTCACCAGAGTGTTACATTTTCAACCATACAATGCTTCAAATGGACTCATTTTCAATGAGGCATGATACCCATTGTTGTAGGTAAATTCAACTAAATGAATATAATCTTCCCACTTTGATGGCTAATCCATCACATTCATTCTAAGCATGTCCTCAATTATCTTGTTAGTTCTCTCTGTTTTCCCATTTGACTCTGGATGATACGTTGTGCTAAGATTTAAATTCGTCCTGAAGCCTTTGAACAAACATTTCCAAAAATTCGAAGTAAATTTTGGATCTCTATTTGAAACTGTTGTCTTAGGCACACCATGTAACCTAACAACTTCCTTTATGAAAATCTCTACAATATTTGTTGCCTTATGTGTGGTCTTCACTGGAATAAAATGCATTTCTTTAGTTAATTTATCCACCACCACCATGATGGAATCATGCTGCTTCACTGTTCTGGGAAACTTTGTGATAAAATCAACCATAACTACTTCCCATTTCAATTTTGGAATGGACAATGGCTACAATAACCCAGCTGGATGCCTATGTATAGTCTTCACTTTCTGGCACTCTACACATCTAGCTATGCAATTAGCCACTTCTTTCTTTAGTCTCAGCCAAAAGTATTGGCTTCTTACTGCTACAATTGTCTTATGATATCCTGAGTGTCCAACATATGACACATTATGAATTTCCTTTAGAACTGCATTTTTCATCTCACTAGAATTCGACACATACACCTTGCCTTTATACATGAGAATCCCATCTTCATTAAGCTCATAAAAATTAAATTTCTGTTGGGAATTTCCTTGTTGTAATGTTTCTTTTATTTTCACATATTGCTGATCTGAATTTGCTGCTGCAATAATTTGATCTTTCAGATTTGTCCCGTATATGTTGATGGCTGCCACATGCACTTCATCAGATCTCCTACTGAGTGCATCAACCACTTGGTTTTCTTTTCCTTTTATATGCTTAGTTTCAAAGTCATATTCACTTAGAAATTCCAGCCATCTAGTTTGTCTAGCATTTAGTGTTGGTTGTACAAACAAATGGTTCATACCACATTGGTCTATTGTTAGCTCGAATTTATTACCCATAAGGTAATGCCTCCACATTTTTAATGCATGTACACTAACTTCTAACTCTAGATCATGTGTGGCATAATTTCTCTCATGCTCTTTTAGTTTTCTAGAATCATAACATACCACGTGATCCTTTTGACTAAGAACTCCACCAAGCCCTTCTTTGCATGCATTGATACACACAACAAAATCTTCATCAGGGTCTGCAATATTCAATATTGGTGCACTTATCAAGATGTCTTTCAACTACTAAAAGCTCTCTTCGCACTTGGAAGTCCATTCAAATTTCACTCCCTTCTTTTGCAAATAAGTGATTGGGCTTGCAATATTTGAAAAACCTTTYATGAACCTTYGGTAATAATCGACAAGACCCATGAATGATTTGAATTCTATCACATTCATGGGCACTGRCCATACTYTAYTGGCCTCTATCTTCTCAGGATCAACTTCTATCCCTTTCGCTGAAATTATATGCCCCAAGTAGTGAATCTTCTTTTGGTAAAAGATGCACTTACTTAGCGTGGCATACAACTTATGCTCTCTTAGAAMTTGCAACACTATTCTTAAATGTTTCTCATGCTCCTATTTTGATTTAKAGAAKATGARTATATCATCTAGGAACATAATCACAAACTTGTCCAAGTACTCCCTSAACACTCCATTCATCAAACACATAAAAACTTCTGGGGCATTTGATAGCTCAAATGGAACTATCRTGAATTCATAATGCCCATATATTGTTCTGAATGTTGTCTTGCTAATGTCTTATTCCTTTATCCTTACTTGATGATATATTGATCTCAAYTCAATCTTCAAAAATATTCTTGCACCCTTTAGCTGATCAAAMAAATMATCAATTCTTGGCAAAKGATACTTATTCTTTAYGATGACCTTATTAAGATGCCTRTAATCAATACACAACCTTAAGGTTCCATCTTTCTTATTTACGTCGGGCTCCCCAAGGTGACACACTTGGGCATATATACCCCTTATTCAAAAGTTCTTCAAGTTGCATCTGCAACTTTTTTAGTTCTGGTGTGCCCATTTTTAAGGTGTCTTAGACACTGGGGTAGCTCTTGGCACCAAATCAATAGAGAAATCAATGTCTCTCTTTGGTGGTAGTCCCATAATTTCTCCAAAACATCCTCAAAATCCCTCAAAACTAGATGGTCTTCAATGCTTTCCACTTTGTCTTTGGATGCCTCCTCCATATGGGCTAGAAACATCTGACATCTTTTCATGAAGCTCTTCTTCAATTGCATAGATAAAATCTCTCTAACATCTGCAACTCTTGGAATTCCTTGAATCTTTCCTTGCTTCCCTTCCTCATCAATACATTTGATTGTATTATTGTAACATTTTAGGACAACATGATGTTTTTCCAACCAATCCATGCCAATTAGACAATCATATGAACCCAATGGTATGATGTTTACATCCACATTTGTGTTGAGTCCATTCATGTCTATATGACAATCTTTAACCAACTCATTGATTTTCCTCTTATCCCTCATGGCTAACCGAACTAACCAAGATTTCTTATGCTTACTTCTTTGCAAGTGAAATCGTTCAACAATGTTAGCATTTATGTAACTATGGCTAGCTCCAGAATCAATTAAAATTGCTATGGGCTCATTATTGATCTTACCTTCCACTTCAATCATGGGAGATTGATATTCACATTGCTTGTTATCCAAGGATGCATAAATTCTTGGCATGCTTCTGCCCATGTCTTCCACTTTTTTAGCCTCTTGAATGTTGTGGAAAATCCTCATTCTTTCTCCTTTGTGAGGGAAATCCCTATATAGAAAATTTCCCTCACATCCCCAATATTGCACCAGCTACTGCCTTGGCATTTTTCCAAATGAATTTTTAGTTTTGTGTTCATTTTGGGAGAATTGACCTTGCTGATTTGATTGGGAATTACTCCTGAAAACAGGTGGTTTAAAACCCTTCTTCCTTTGATCCTTTTTACCCTTCATCTTGTCATTCCAATCTTTTTGGAAAATTGGTCTTCCTTTGCTCTGCTCATATAGATGCCTTTCTCTCCTTATGGTTTCCTCCAAGGTTTTGGGGTTATAATATTGAATCTTATCATTGTAGAAAGAGGGTAACCCACTCATAAACCTTTGGATTTTTACCTTCTCATCCTTTATGAAGTCAACATACTTTAGAAATTCAAAGAACCGCTTCTCATATTCCTTCATTGTCATGGTTCCCAACTTGAGTTCAAATAAATCTTTCATCTTTCTTTCATAGTAATGATCGAAAAAATATTTCTCTTAGAAATATCCATTGAATTGCCTCCATGAGATTCTTTTCTCATCAAGGTTCTTGAATTGCTTAAGTTGATCCCACCACATGGTTTCCTTCCCTTGCAAGTGGTAGGTGGCAATTCTAGATTCTACCCGGGATGTGTAATCGTGTAGCTGGAAATATTTCTTCTTTTCCAACAACTAGGCTTCAACATATTCTCCTTTCTTGTGCTCACCATTGTAAGTTGGCGTCTTGATCTTCTTGAGTTCACCTTGCAAGATGTCCGCCTTAGGTATTCTCCCTTTGCCTCCAAACATGAGACACACTTAGGCTGCTCCTTGGACCTGAAATTGCATGAGTTCTTCTAGTGGAATTGTTTGGAGAATGATGGCATCTACTCATGCTTCTTGAATGCCTATCATTCCCATGATCATCTCTTTTTCTATGGGATCTTGATGCCGATACTTGTCTAGCACTAGTTTCTTGCTTGTTTCCAAAGTCCTTGTTAAATTTCTTTTGTAGCATATTTAGGATTTGATGTATCTCTTCTTGAGCCTTCATGATCCTCTCATTATCGACCCTATAGCTCCATACTTCTTTTTGCAGGATTCTCATAGTTACAAGATCCCACCTGTCTCTTCTCCCACTAGACTTGGTCTCAACATTACCCATGCTGGTATGTGGACCTATAATTCCTTCTTCATGGTTGTAAAACCCTTGAGCATCCTCCATGTCTCTAGTTCTCATGTAGGAACTAAAGTATGCTTTTCCGTATCTCTAATTCTGCATGAATGTGCATGCAATAATTTGTTGTTAGAATTAAGAATATTGCAAAATATTTATCAATTAGATTACATGTCATTCTTCATTTTAAATTATGAATAATATTAATGCACTACTCCCAAGCAAGATTGTTTAAATGCATTATTTTCCAAAAAAACTTTCCAATGACTATCCTCATGCCTCAATTTGAGTTCTGAGCGAAATGTTACAACAATTACAAGTTGCAATTTCCACTCTTTTGCTACTACAAAATTCACTTTTGAAGAAAATATAATTCCCAAATAAAAATTTTGGGTTGACAAATCTCTTCTACTCCTAAATACCTTTCCAACGACTATTTGTTTTCTCTAATCTGAGCTCCGAGATGAAAGTTATGGTGGCAAAACAGTGAAGGAATATTCATTAGCACGTGCAACATAGTAGCAACCGTTTAATCATTTCTTGATTAGATATCCACCGTTGATCTTTCTTAATGGATTCACCATGGATCTAAGTTATATCTCTTCTTCATTTCAAGATTTCACGTTCTCCAATTCATACCCTCTAGTTCTGCCACTCACTTTTCACTTATAATTAGATTCCTTTCCATTATTTTCTCTACAGGTCTATGATACATCATGAGTCGTCAGATCCCCCACTCTCTGGCCATCTGATCTGTGACACTTGGTAACCTCCTGGCCACCCGATCGATTCTCCATACTTAGTCATTTTCTCAGATCTCACTGCAGAAAATGGGTCTACAACGCTTTCCTGACTCTTATATCTGTGACCTTGTTTGACTGATCCACTCTTGGTACTTAGCTGATTTTCAATATTTTGTCTCAGGTCCCTGGATCTGCAGGGCTACCTCAATTCTTCACATAATCTCGATTCTCCACCATGTTCACCACCTCCATGAAATCTTGGGACTTAACCGATTTTCCACTTCTTAATTCGGGTTCGGGTGATCCCATATTTATTTTACTCTTAGAACTCCATCCACCTATCCATTCGACCAATCCTTAGGACTTAGAAAATTTCCAAGATCTTACCGCGGTTTTGTGGGACTAACAGTTGGCCTTCCACATGGCTCCAAATCACCTGCCAAATTTCATACCATCCAACATGTACATGCCACCATGGAAGTACACATCTTTATTCTACCACGTCAGTTGACACGTGGCCTCCATGTTACGCTAACGTCATCATACGAAAAAATACCCAATTTTTTCCGATTTTGCTTATTTTTGAAATTTTCCAAAGAGGCTCAATTTCACAATTATTTCTATGGCTACCATTAGAAATTGTAATTAAGCTCAATACATCCAAATTGGGGTATGTACATACAAATTTGACCCCCCCAAAAAATCTTCAAATTCGCCTATTGCACATTGAATTCGTCTTGAATTACTCTATGAAAATTGGGCCTATTTGTCCAATTTCACCTCAATTTGTCATGGGCACCATGGCTTCTTTGTAACTTCAACTTTCGGCCATCTACATGCCCAAATCTGCTCAATTAGAGACTGGATTTTCTTATATTTAATTTTTGGTCTCAATTCTTCCAAATTATTTGCAAAATTCCTTTAATTCACTGCAATAACTTTTATTGAATAGTTTGTAGATATCCTCTCTTTGACATTCTGTCAAAACGTTTACCTGCATAATCTGATTTTTTAGTTATGTGCTCTGTTAATCGGCCCATATAGGCTTAGTGTCAAAAATGGAGCTCTAATACCACTTTGTAACATTCCCCCAGCCCAACCGAGGGACATTACGGTGCGAAATACATATAAGAACGAAATTTATGCTAACTAAAGTAATTCTTTTACTGTTAGCCAATTTTCTGTAGCTTCAAATACAAATTTAAAGCAATTTTAGCTACTGTCTATAACCATAAAATAGATGCATCTAAAGCACACCAAATTAATGCGAATGCAACTTAATCATTCACACAACAACATATAGATCATTCTCAAATACATAGAGTTCATGCACCACAATAACACATGTAAATAACATGGCAACAAGATATAACACTTATCTTTCGAATTTGTTGTGCAACCAGCTGCTTGGGATGAACGTTCCACCCAACCATAGATTGACTATTCCAGCTCTCATCAACCATTCACCCCCGAGTTGAGACTAGTAATCCACATAAGAGGGTGGTCTCTCACAGTCCATTTGCAGCTCATAAAAGTCAAAACCTAACTGATATTCTCCTACAACTATCTCGATTTTTCTACTAGCTCTCCTCTTCCTGACCTTCCCAACCCAAGTAATGCACCATTCGTTTATCAGGGATAACCCAAGGGATGTGCCATCCGTTTATCATGATTAACCCAAGGAATGTGCCATTCGTTTATCAAGGTCTCTCTAGCACAGGTAGCTAGGAATCTCTCAGTTGGGAACTCAAGGGAACTTGCTACTAGGAAAACTACCAGCAAACCAACAACAAACACTTTTTGTTACAATGTAACTCACTATGGAGTTCACTCTTCAGGCCTGAAAACATGGCTCTTCAATATTCAACTCCAAAAAGCTCCAAATATGTTCTATATTTCTCTATAATTCACCCTCCATGGATGCACCAACTTCAAGCTATATTTCTTTCTCTCTACTTTCCCTCATGCACACAAACTTTATATCTAAGAA
Organism: Picea mariana; assembly: GCA_032191745.1. NCBI lineage: Eukaryota > Viridiplantae > Streptophyta > Pinopsida > Pinales > Pinaceae > Picea > Picea mariana. The sequence goes on along the minus strand of JASDQU010012667.1, from coordinate 82,761 downwards.
ATGTTGTCCCAAACCCTACAAATTTCCTCGCTTTGTATTTCCTTTCTTGACTCACACTTTTACCCAAGATGATTTTTCTCAACCCCCATGTGACGAATAAATCTGGTATGTGGCCACTCACACCCACACTCTTACATGTATTCAATGATTGTATTTGGGAACACTCAATAAAAAATTGGAAGGTTCATATACACATAATAATTTTAGGAAAATGGGTTGAACTAATATACATGGGTATTTCCCCCTTGGACGCCTCTTGGCCATTATCCTAGACACTTCCCCCTCTTGTGGATTAATTCATCCCCCATCTCTTATCCATGTCCCCTAGTAGCTCTCATCACATTTTATTATTAAAACATAGAGACACAAATCACATATTGCATCGCTTGGCTGTAGTCACATATTATATCCACATAAGCATTAATTAAACTGGGGATTATAGTGGGGATGTTACACATCTTAACTCCCACGATAGGGAAAAAATCCTTTAAGGTGAAAAACGTTTTTAGATAAAAAAAATTGAGAATTTTTTTTCATCTTGATAGGTGGACATTGAAATATTTTTTTTCTTCTAGTGTAATAGGGAACTAATGTGGGCTCATACTAACCTCCAAGTGTAACCTCATAGGGCACTCCATCATCGAGGAATCTACACCCATGGGATGAACATTGAAATATTTTATTTATGGCTCACAATGAATTTATTTTTTCTTATTCATAGTTTTTAAATGCCACATGTCAAATCCATATTAAACATTGAAGGAATTACACATTTCCCTCATTCTAGGAAGTGTGACTTTCCCACAGTGTGCCTTACGATAGCACACTTCTTGAGGGCATGGAACATCACGACGTTTCTCACTTGGATTCTTGGAAACACTAAGGTTACTTCATCCAGATTACGCCTCTTCACCTAGAGCATACTCATACTCCATTCTAGGCTACCGACAAGTCACACTCCTACTCTAATGCAACTCTTGTATACTTAGACATTTGTTAACAACTTTAAGACTTAGTCATATTTAAGCATATATCTATGAACATGATAAACAACTATGGAACAAACAAAAGACAAACACAAATATAGTGTGGGTAACACAAAGCTTGCCTAACACTTGGTAAAGTCTTTGTTATTGCGAAACAATTACAACTTGAACAATATTGTCTTGGTTTACAACTTCAGCATAGTCAAATGAATCACCTCACCTCACCAAGGAAATCATACACATAATCGTCACCAAGAATCTCTATTGCAACAATCTCTGCGACCTCTTGTGGTGCATCTCAGACGTGCCCTCAACAACATACTTGTTGTCTCTTCGTTTCCACAGACTTGACAGATTTTGGTTCTACCTAACACATGCCTCCAACATGCCTGTTTTTCCATACTTCCCAAAAACTAGCCCAAAAGAAGCTCACCCAACTCTGTCCACCTAATCCACCTCAAGGAAGCACAAGTCCTCCCATGTGAAGTGAATTGGATCCTTGAGGGAGCTCGTCTTCTTCGTCTGCCTCAAAATAGTAGAGCTCTTCTTGCTCTCCTTATATTTAAATTTTCCTTCCTTGGTTGTACACCCTTGTTCTCTTATATGCCCTCCAAAGCTAACCATCATGAACTATCACGTCCTTTGGGGGTGTCTCACCCCTTCACAAACCCATGTGTCTGAACAAATCGTAGCGCGTCTTCATGGACCTGGGCACCCAAACGAACCCATCCACTCATCATTTTTCATGCCTCTTGGGATCGACGTGCCCAAAATTGGTGTGCCCCTCATGCCGACACACCCATATCTCTTGGTCACCTCATACTTGGGCAAGCCTCTTGGCGCATCTGCATTCCCAAGATTCCCACTTGCCCAACTTAGGTGTCAAAGCAACCTCAATTTATGTCTCCTTGAGGACTTGGGTGAAGGTCTCCATGCCCATCTAGTTGAAGACCTTACATCCTCCCCCACCTCAAGTAATTGTTTTCCAACATCCACAAAATTTTCATTCTCCAAGTCTCCACCTGAATTCATGCCTCCGCTACAACTAAGTCTGCTGAAAACTCCAAGTGTCATGCCAACCGGGAACCCCAAATTCTACCAAAGTGGAAAACCCAAGTTTCCATAAACTAAACTATATTGCACCCAAATCCGCACAATCTACTAACTGATCCAATATAGTCACTTCACCCAACTCCAAGGATGAAAGTTAACCAACTTTGTTGCAATCTCTTGATGTGATGTTGTTTCCTTTCTCTTATTTGATTCCGTTGTTGCCATCGCTGCTTGCTAAAATTGACTACTATCCACTTCACTTCAAAATTTTTCTTAAGTGTTGAACTCTTGTGATCTTGCTGCTACGCCCATACTTCAACAAATTATACCATGTATCTGCACACTAAATTCCCCCATGCCTTAGGATTATTAGGTAGATAGTCCAACAATTGCGCCCAGTTCATGAGAATGCACTTCGTCATGCTCGAACTTAGTCTTTTATATCACCTCTTCATCACTCTGTCCAACTCCAAATACTAAGGCAAGTGTCCATCCTTGCCTCACTACAGTTTCCATCATTCGATCTTCGTCAAGGCTATCCTCTACAATGTCTAAGTGTTTCACTTCGAACCTACTTGTGCATCTGTACTCTTGACCCCCTTGTCATGCTATTGTTCTCACCCAAGTCGTGAACTAGTTGAATGGCCAGTCCAACCGCCACGCTCCTTGAGCCTGCACACCCTCATGCACAAACTGGTCACTTCCTTTTGCAATTCAATCCATTTCAAATCCTTATATCAAGGCAAGGTCACTCCTCCCCTTGCTGTTGTATGAAGTCTCCCCAAAACAAATTCATCTGTGTCAACTCATCTCCATTGTCCACCTCATGGAACAATTAATCAATTTGCAACAATAATTTCACGTCCAAACTACCTTTTCCTCACTATTTCATCACCTAGACATGCTGTTGCATCTACCTCTCTATGCCTTGGAATGGTTCAGATTCACCCTCAACCATGCTTCCCAAATCAATAGAAACACTCATGCCTAAGAAATATCTTCATGTTGCACTCTTCCTATCCACACAATCCTCCAAACGAAGAAAAGTCCCCAACTCACCTCCTTTTGTCAAGTCACCTCTCCACAACTCAACATTCACAATGAGTGTGGAAAACATGCCCTCACTCATCAAATGTCCCAACGAACTATCCAAAGTGCTCCAAGTAGAATGATTCACCTCAAAGAACTTCCATGTCTTAGGCACGTTTGAACCAATACTTCTGCCAACCACAACCAACGACCCTCGTCGGATATTTGAGTCATCGCACAATCGTCTGCAAGTCACCAACGTACTCTGCCTCATCCAATGTACCATACCAATTGTAATATCCCCAGATAGCTAGGATGGGATATTGTATTATTCTGTGCATCAAGTGTTTTTTATGCTCTAAACTGGTTGACAAATTTTTACAAATAGATTGTATGTATTCTCCTAATAGACGTTTCATCAAACATATTGCATGCAACATAAATACACCATAAATAGAAGAGACAATATGTGGTATTTTATAATGAATGAAGCTTTGAAAACAACAATCTAATGGCTTCTATGGAAATCGCAATACATCAATGAAAACACACACAATACAAGCCAAAAACCTGGAATCATGCCATGGTCTCCTCCATAGATGATATCAAAATCTC